>VZTV01092803.1:0-21726 GCA_013400875.1 Anhinga rufa | reverse complement strand
TAGGAAGTTTCCTAATGATGTCCTTACCTGGGCCTCAAGGAGGCAGCGGACTTCCCTATGAGAGGGGTCTGTCCGACATGCTGGACCCTCAGTTCCCCTTAGAAAGGAGTCACCTACAACTATAACTAGTCTTCTAGTCCTCGTGGAGGAATCGGTAGGGTAGGCTGTTCTGACCTTCGCAACACCTCTGGTGCAGATGGACCTTCATCCACATCATCCACTGAGTGGCCTTCCACATCCAGAGTCTCACATCTGTTGTACAGAGGCACCTGGGAAGGCGAGGTGGGCAAGGAAGGGGTTCGCCTGCCACCCCGAGTGTGGACTTGCCTCCATTCACTCCTTTCCTTTAAGCTACTGCCTTCAGCCTGGTGGGGGAGGGATACAGGATCCCCTTCATCCTGTTTTTTTTCTGCTGGCTGTTCCTGTTTCTGTCTCAGGGAGGGCAGAGCATGGTTTCATCAGTCTATTTCTTTCTCAGACTCCCTGATGCTCCTTAACCTTGCTCCTTCCTCTCATGGCTCTGCCACCAGGCTGAGCAGATCATCCTCCTGGTCATACCTTGCACAGCTGTTCCCAATACTGCCATCCATTACCAGTGAAAGGCTCTGGCACTCCCTGCAGCATGAGGCCTGGATGGCTGTATGTTTTACTGGGAGCTCTATCTGGGTTGCTACATCCATTCTGGCAAGTGCAGAGGACATAGCTTTCTGCTGGGTGGATACCATAGCTAAGCTCCTTCTGAGAGGGTGATGACCACCAACTGAATTCACCTCTTGAGCTGGTAGGGTCGCGATGCCCTTCCTCTGCAAACTGCCGCACCCTGGCTGCTGCGCCGTGCTCTGTTTGCCTGCCTGTTTGCAGTGCTCCCAGCCGCTGGTGCTGCCTTGGCTGCTTTTTATAGGCACGGGGTGGCCGCAGTTGCTCTGGCAACTCCCAGGCCCTGTCAGTGTCTCTCTCGAGAGCTGCTGGCTCCTGGCAGGTCTCTCCACTGCCCTGGTGTTTCCCTGCCTTAGGAAATCCCTCTGCGTGCCAAGATCTGCCATTCCACTGTGGATCAGGCCGGCTCCAGGGCAGCTTGCCTCAGTGGGCGAGTATGGAGCTATTCATGGGATGGGATATGAAAGAATGAAAAGGAGAAGCCTTGCATAGGTTTCAAGGAAGGGGATTTGGGAACTGCAGGAGACTTGACTGGGGGTGCTGACAGAACAGGATAATAGGGGATGAAGATGAGGAATTAGACATCTAAATAGAGGGGATCTGGGGACACCAAGTAATGTGACTGACAGGGACTGAAGGTAGAGGATTTGGAGAGACCAAAATGAGGGACTGGAAGCCCCTTCTCTAGCCCACAGACCCCAAGGGACCCATGTGTCTGGGCATCCCCACTCCTCTCAAGAGGGAACCCAGGCATCTGGGACCTGCCTAGGAACCCTTCTGTTCCCCGGGGACCCAGGTGCCTGGGCTCTGCCTAGGAACCCTGCTGTTGCCTGGGGAACAGGCACCCAGGCATCTGGGTGCTATGCTTTGGAGCCATGGGATTGTGGTGGGTCCCCCTGATGCTGCTGCTGCCCCACTGGCTCCCTGGAAACCCAGGCGTCCAGGCAGGAGGATCTGGCTTGTGGCAGTGGGTGGCCCTGGCATCCTGGCCCCTTGGGGTGCACCCCTGCCTGCTCTGCTTTGGGCCCCCCATTCAGCGGGCACGGCTCTGCCATCACATTACTGGGGCCCCCCTCAATGACCCCCGACATCAACACTGCCTTGAGGCCCTTGTCCAGGCTGCTGTGCCACTCGCTTCTGTCACTGTGGGTATGTCATGGGACCCCAGGGACACCCAACCAAACAGGGACCCTGCCCAAGGACCCCCATCCTGACTGGCACCTCCATCCCACCAGGGATCTCCATCCCAAGGGGGACCCCCACCCTGAACAGGATCCCAGAGCTCTCTCAGGCTCCCCACTTCAACCAAGGCCCTCACACTGCCACTGGCCAGGATCCCAGGCAGTTTGGGTCCTCTTTCCTAAATAGAGACCCCAGGGATCCACCCCAGGCAAGCACCCTAGGGACTCCCAACCATGCCAAAGTCTCCTTAGTTCTGACCTGGACTCCAGGGATCTCTGGGAACCCCAACCCTGCCTGGGCCCCTGAGAATCGCCCAACCCTGACCAGGGACACACTGGGGACTCCCTGGAATCTCCTGGCCCTACCTAGGACCTCAGGAATCCCCAGGGATACCTGACCCTTCCCAGTATCTGTAAACCCTGATCAGGACTCCAGGAACTCCCAGCAATCCCCAGCCCTTACTGCATCCCCCATCCCTGAACCTCCAACCCCAACCCTGTAATAGTCCAGTGCCCCTGTACTGGTCCCAGGGTCGGGGCAGCAGAAGGCACTTCAGGAGATCATCGTGGATGCCCTGCATTTTGTGGAGAAGCAGAAGGACATAAGTGAGCAGGGGACGTGGTACATGTGATGGAGTAGGGCCAGGACATGTAGCATGGGGGATGGGACATGGAGGCCTTGAATGGGAGGTGTGGTGAAATATAGGATACAGTCTGGGGGCTGTAAGGAGATATTTGGGGAATCCTGAGGGCATATGGGCTTCAAGTTATACAGCTTCTGGGGGGTTTTGAGGGTGTATTTGGGGACACATGGGACTCCAGGATGGCTATATGGGGTTGAGGTGAGTTGTACAGGGAATCTGTGGGGTCCGGGGAGGGTTTATGGGCATCAGAGGAGGGCACATTGTCTCACCTGGACATCTGGGACACCCCAGAGCCCTTTGAGGTTTCTCTGCAGGAGGCCATCAACATGATCTGGGTGAAGCTGAGCCAGCTGGAGGAAGGTATGGGGCTAGTGGGGACACTCACCCAGGACTCCCATCCTGGGGAACCCCTGGGACCCCCACTGAAGAGACTGTCACAGAGACCTCCACCATGGATGTCTACACCCCAGGGACCCCCACCCTAGGGAGCCCCATCCTGGAGAAACCCCCAGGGACCCCATCTGGGCTGGACAAGGGCTGAGCCCTGAAAGTTCATCACAGGAATCCCCAGTGGATCCCCACAATCTAATGCTGCTTTCTCCCCACCAGCTCCAGCCTGCATCCCACCCTGTGGTGAGTGCCCATCCCTCTGTCTTGCCACATCCTGTCCCCTAGTACATGTCCCATCCCCTGGGACCACCAAGTCTCTCCCTCCTAGGGTACCAGCCAGCTGCCCGTGTCTTCCAGTGTGCTACCTGCCGCCTCATGGACTGCCAGTTTCCCCTGGACTGCCCAGGTATGGGGCCATGGTAGACCGAGGCATCCAGGTTGGGCTAAGCCTCACCCCAGAGCTGGGTGCCTCCAGGGCTCTGCGGGCAACCCTCATTTCTCACATGTGAGCATGCCTGCTGGGCCCACCATGAGTGCACAAGAGCACGCCAAGTTGCATGCCTACCCATCCCCACTATGAGCACATGAGCACGTGCAGTCACACAGGAGTGCAATCATTTCTGAAAGTGCATGAGCAGATGTGAACTCACATGCCTGTCTATGCTCCCAGTGCAGGACATGTGGACCCACACAGATGAAGCCGTCATACTGCACTGTGATGTGCCCTTTGCCATCCCCCCTGACCTTCCCATTACCTGGATGTTTGCCAAGGATGTGAGTTGCACATGCATGTGCAAGGGTGTATGTAGACATTAATGAGAGGACTGGGCATGGGTAGCAAGGCCTGCATGCACACATTTGCGCGCTTGGCATGAGGACTATCAATCGATACAAGTATTGCCTATACAGTAGATATGTGTGCTATAAGTAACATGTGTTTAACCATGCACAGGATGCAAGCAAGTGCTCACCCATGTGAAGGGTGCTCGCATGCAGGAGGCAGGTCACTTACGTTTGCAGATTCATGTACATTCGTGTGCACATGTGTGTGAAGGAAGTGACTTTTGCATATGCTCTGCTTGTGCATCCCTGTGTGCACACACACACAGGGCACAAGGAGCACATGTGGGACATGAGGTGCATGCATGTGCATGAGCAAAGCGTACAAGAAGGATGAAGGGGACGTGATGAGCATGTGCAGGACATGGGTGCCTTTGCATGCACATGTATGCTGTTTCATGTACCTGGTGGATCAGGCTGCGCTGATGTGTTCCCCCATACTGCAGCTGCGCACACAGGATCTGGCACTGTTTGAGGAGCTGCAGGGGAGTGCAGAGGGGCGTCTCAGTCTGACCCTCCAAGATCCCACTCCAGGAACCATCGCCTGTCACCTGGGGGTCCTTTCTGAGCCCTTGGTCCGCAAGTACTTCTACCTCAATGGTGCGCCCTGACACCTGAGTTCCCTGGGGGCAGTGCGCAGTGTGGGGTGGAGCAGGACCCCAGACACCTGGGTCCTTGGGAGGGGGGTGCGTGGGGGTGTAAGCAGGGCACCAGGACACCTGGGTCCATGGTGGAAAGGTGGAGTGCAGTAGGTCTTCCCTGAGGCCTGTCTCCTCTGGGGGAGATGGAGCACATGGGGTGAAGCAGGGACCCCAGACGCCTGGGTCCCTGGGGGCAGTGAGGTCTGTGGCTGAAGCAGGTGCTGCAGGGACACCTGGTCCATGGACGGCAGCGCCCCATGACCCAAAGTGCCTGTGTCCCCACAGTATCAGGGGGAAGTGTGGAGGCAGAGCAGGGACTCCAGGCTCGGTTCAGAGCTGTGCTGCACTGGCCCCACAGCAGGATCCCCCTGCACCACACGGCATCACTGGGGCTGGGACTGGCACTTGGCTCCATGGTGCTTGTGCTCCTGCTGGTGTGAGTCCTCTTGACCTGGTAAATCTTACCCTCAAAATCCCCATGCTTCTGCAGCTCCCTGCAGNGATTCCCTACAAATGCAAGGGGAACCGGTTGTCCAAGGAGGGACTGCCAGGACTCCTAAACTCACAGGGCCCCCTGCTTCCCCCTGGGACTCCCATTGGCCCATTCCAGGATCCCTCCCTTGCACCCAGGACCTGCTTCTTTGCTTCCCCCAGATTCCCTAATTGCCCCTGAGACCCTGCCACTTTACCCCATTTTCCCCAGAACCCCCACTGTCCCTTTAGGGGTCCCAGTTACTGCCAGCGGACCCAGTGGCTCCCAGTTGCCCCCAGGGTCCCACACTTTCACCTTTAGACCCATCAGTTGCTCCCAGGAACACCCAGTTGCCCCTTGGGCCCTCCAGAAGCCCCATGATCCCCCCCTGCCTCACCCTGGATGGAGATATAGGGTCTCCTCCCACCCCCTTCTCTTTCTCCATTACTCCTTCTGCCTCCCAGGGCCACCTGGCAATGCTGGAGCCTCCCAGACCTCAGTGACCCCCGGACATTCCACAGACCTGGACAACAGGGTCCCCCAGGGGATTCCAGATGCCCGGATTCATCCTAGGGGAGCTTGGCACATGGATCTATCCCTGAGAATGAAAATTTCTGCAATTGCTTTTCTTGCATTGTAGGTGGCATGTGCAAATGGGAACAGTCTAAAAACAGAACCACAGAGTTGTAAAAATCTCAATTATGCTGGAGATAGAGATCTGGGGTCTTGGGCTTGCATACAGAAATCTGTGGGCTTGCATACAGAAAAACTGGGTACTGGGCAGCATGGAAGCAGTCCAAAATACAGTTCTGACACTCCTGACCCTGCATTTCAACAGCTAGCAGTAAGGGAAGGCCAGACTGCTACCTGTAGAAAGCTTTCTCTTGATACTGATCAAAGATGCTCATGTATAATAATACCTTTATATGTCATCGCCACTGCACATGTCAAGTTACTTTCTCCTCTGACTGTTTGTCTAAAAGCATTTTATCACATATTTACTTTTATACCACTGTATAACCCAGTGTGGTGGGTTGACCCTGGCTGGACACCAGGTGCCCACCAAAGCCGCTTTATCAGTCCCCCTCCTCAGCTGGACAGGGGAGAGAAAATATAACAAAAGTCTTGCGGGTCAAGGTAAGGACAGGAACAGGTCACTCACCAATTACTGTCACAGGCAAAACAGACTTGACTTGGCAAAATTAGCTTAATTTATTAAGCAGGGTAATGAGAACTAAAACCAAATCTTAAATACCTTCCCGGGCTTAACTTGACTCCCGATTTTCTCTACCTCCACCCGCCCAGCAGCACAGGGGCACGGGGAATGGAGGTTGCGGTCAGTTCACCACACTTTGTCTCTGCCGCTCCTTCCTCCTTTGGGGAGGACTCCTCACATTCTTCCCCTGCTCCAGCGTGGGGTCCCTCCCATGGGAGACAGTCCTCCATGAACTTCTCCAGCGTGGGTCCTTCCCACAGGCTACAGTTCTTCATGAACTGCTCCAGCGTGGGTCCCCACAGGATCACAAGTCCTGCCAGGAAAACTGCTGCATCCACCTGCTCCAGCATCGAGTCCTCCATGGGCTGCAGGTGCATATATGTTCCACCGCTAACCTCCATGGGCTGCAGGGGGACAACCTGCCTCACCATGGTCTTCACCACAGGCTGCAGGGGAATTTCTGCTTCAGTGCCTGGAGCATCTCCTCCAGCGCCTTCTTCACTGACCTTGGTGTCTGCAGGGTTGTTCTTCTCACATATTCCCACTCCTCTCTTTGGCTGCCGTTGTGCAGGGTTTTTTTCCTCCCTTCTTAAGTACATTATCCCAGATGTGCTACCACCATCATGGATGGGCTTGACCTTGGCCAGTAGTGGGTCCATCTTGGCCAGCTGGCATTGGCCCTATTGGACACAGGGGAAGCTTCTAGCAGCTTCTCACAGAAGTCACCCCTGTAGCCCCCCTGCTACCCAAACCTTGCTACAGAAACCCAATACACCCAGTTGACTTCAATTTGGCAATTTGGATAAATTGCTGCTACAGATTTTTTTAGTCATTATGTCTGTAACAAGATGGCCATAGAGGAAGAATGTTATATGAGTCCTTGAAGAAGAGATTAAAAAAAAACCCAAAACTTAGGAATGTGATCACAGTATTTCCAGTGCTCTATGTTGCCTTTAAATGTACCTAGACTTATGTTAGAAAAAAAACAACTACTAGAAAAATATGAAAAAACAGGCTGCAAACACAGTACATGCGGTGTATGCCCATATCCCGTTGGTGCTTTCAGTCCCAAGCAATAGGTAAAACACTTCTGTCACCTGGTTTGACATTCCAGATGTATTTAAATCTGCGGTGCTGTCAGTGCCGGTTATGGTTGAGGAGCCTGGGCTGCAATCTCTGGGCTGAAGCCCCAGCCTGTGCTCCCCCATCCCGCAGACGCTGGTCCTGACCGAGCAATGACTGTCTACTCCTGCAGTCATGTGCTAACATAACAGAGCCACCGTGAGCTCCTCCTGGAGGCTGCAGCTCATAGTTCTCATCCGAGGAATAATAACATTTCCCATTAGGAACACACCGTGGTTTTGTGATCCCTGCCTATTTCTTCTGCTGCTAACAAGTGGGCTGTGGGGGTGGGGGTGTGGAAATCACACTCCTTTCAGTCACAGGATTCCCTCAGGCAGATGGCTCTGTGAAGCAAAGGGAAGGGGATGAATCTCTTCCCATCCTGAATGCTGATGATGGGAGCATACACTACTGGCAAAGGAGGGTGACAGAACGATGCAGACACCAGGCATAAGCTATCCCTTCCTCTCAGACCAATCAGGCTCTTTTCTTGTCTCTGCCACAGGCCATGGCAAGCACTGGAGGGGCTCAGCATGCATAGAGAAGCTAAGGGCAGAAAGAGAGCTGGTTTGACGCAACTCCACAGTGGAGGGAGTGCTACATGATCATTTGCTGCACAGAGTGGCCTCTGAATTTGCCCAGAGCACCCAGACCCTTCCCCAACCCACCCCAAACACTGCCACTGTTACAGATGGGAGAACACATGGTGGGACTGTAACCCAAGAGACCTTAGAGTAGCCCTGGCACTTGGGCACACAGAGAATCTGTCCTTTGGTGCTAGTTAAGGAAGCACAGACCTGTCTTTAACTGGCACTTGGGATCCTTGTTCTTCCCTGTGGGAAAGGAAGACACAGATCCTGAGGCCGGAGCTGGCCCCAGGAGCCACCAGGGGTTGCTTCCCCTACCACAGGGCTCTGCACGGGTTGTTCCAGAGATTCCCATGTTACTGCTTGTGAGGGTGAGCCAATGCCTGCACTCTTGAGTCCTTTCCCCCTTCCCAGAGTGTAGTTCGCTGAGTTAAGGAGATTAGCTGGCCACGTCCAAAGTCAGCTCCTTCACTGAAAAGGCTGTTGTGAAAAAAGCTAGAAGTGAGGTCCTGCTCCTCCTTCCCCTGGAGAGCTGCTTTTAAGCTGCACCTTTATCACTGGCTACATGGCAGCTGTGCAGCAGTTATGTTGCACCCAGTCTCATTCCTCCAGTTCAAGGGCCACAAAAATTATCTGAGGGCTGGAGCACCTCTCCTATGAAGACAGGCTGAGAGAGTTGGGGTTGTTCAGCCTGGAGAAGAGAAGGCTGTGGGGAGACCTTATTGCAGCCTTCCAGGACTTAAAGGGGGGACTATAGGAAAGATGGGGACAACCTCTTTAGCAAGGCCTGTTGTGACAGGACAAGGGGTAACGGTTTTAAAGTAAAGGAGGGTAGATTTAGACTGGATATAAGGAAGAAATTTTTTACTATGAGGGTGGTGAAACACTGGCACAGGTTGCCCAGAGAGGTGGTAGATGCCCCATCCCTGGAAACATTCAAGGCCAGGTTGGACGGGGCTCTGAGCAACCTGGTCTAGTTGAAGATGTCCCTGCTCACCTCAGATGGGTTGGACTGGATGACGTCTAAAGGTCCCTTCCAATCTAAACCATTCTATGGTTCTATGATTCTATGATTTGCAAAGGGAAACGGTGCATGAGAAGGCAGTAGAGGGCTTGGGGAGCACCTGGGGGCATACAGAGGGCTCTGGCATGAAAAGGAAAGCAAATATAGGATACTGGGATGCAAAGAAAATGGGGGCTCTGGGCAGCACCAGAAGGCAAACAGCATCATCTGAGGTGTACAGGAGGGAAACATGCCACTGTGGCAGTCTTCTGTATGTGTGCTCAGGCTCCCTCTGTTCCCCTCTGTGGACCATCAGTTACCCACCATTCCCTTTTGAGTGCTTGTAGATCCTCTCGGCTCCCTACCTGTGCCTTGGAGCCCTGCAGTTCCTGTCCATGCATGCTCAGATCTCCTCCACTCCACTTTGAGCACCCTCCAGTTGCTGCCATCCTTTCTGAGTGCCTTATATTCAAACCATGCCCCCTCTCTCTACATGTTTTAAAATTCCCTCTGTTCCCTTCTGGGTGCTTCTAGATCCCCTTGGACTCATTCTGTTCAATTCCAAGCACTCTCAGATGCTCTCCATTCCCATCCAGCTGCTCTGTTCCCTCATTTTGCTCTCTTGGAACCCCTCTATTGTCCTCCTTGCACAAACAGATCCCCTCCATTCCCCACCTTGTGCGCTCAAGTGTCCTCCATTTCCCTCTGTATGCACCCAGATCTCCACTGTTCCCCTCTTTGCATACTCAGATCTCCTCTGTTCCTTTCAGTGTCTGCTTAGTGCTGACTTCTCCCCTCTGTGCAAACTCACATCCCTCTTTTCCATGACAACTGCCCTCAAATTGCCACTGTTGCCCTCCATCAACACTCAGATCCCACTTGTCCCTCCTGTGGGTGCTCAGTTCCTATGGGTTCCACCATCAGATCCCTTCCAGTCCCTCTGTGCAGCCTCAATTCCCCTCCATTTTCCCTCCGTGCACACTCAGATCCCCTCTCTATGCACACAGGGTCATGCTTTCTGCCTTCCCCTTTGTGCAAGCTCAGACCCCTCCATTCCCCTCTGTACACATCAGATTCCTATTTGCTGCCCTCCATCCGCCCAGTTTCACCCCATTCCTGGGCAGACACTTGCTTTCCTCTGTAGCCATCCATTCTGCATGACTAGTCTCCCAAACCCAGTGCCCCAGAGACCACAGTTACCTCAACTGGCCTTCAGAAACCTTTTAGCCAGTGTCTTTCAGCAGGCCCATTCAGCTGCATCCTTGCGGATCAGGACTGTGGCCTACTGGGGAATAGAGACATCTCCTGCTTCCCCCAGGTAGAGATCACCTCTGCCACAACCCTCTGCCCACTGTCACGCAGTCCAGAAAACACCAGCCGCTCCAAATACTGTCCCAGAACAGTCAGTCTTTCTGGCAGTCTCAGGGCTGCTCTGACTTCCCCACCAAGAGGTAGGCTGGGCTTGTCAAAAGCACATTAAGCAAGAACCAATTGACCTGGCAGCACCCTGCTGTAATGGTGGGAGGCAGGGACATCCCCAGTGTTTGCTCTCCATGATGATTGGTGACTGGCATTTAAGTGTTTATTTACTGAGCTGCACTCTTCAAAGCTCCCAAATGTGCTGTTCCCAAGGGAAATTCCATCCAAGGAGCTAAGAACTCACAGAAGAGACCATTCCAAGGACTCTTGCTGGCACGGGGTTATTTTCTTTGCAGCTCAGGAAGCTATGCACCTAAAACCACAGGCACCTTCATTTCAGCTTGTGTTTTCTAAGGGCACAAAAGAAACCCAGCCTGATTTCCTCCTCCAGGAGAAAGGAAGCCAGGAGGGGAGGTAGGACCCACTCACCCCGCCCACTGTAGAGGGCACTACAAATGCCTCTGTGAGACCTGCTGCTCCACAGCTTTGAGCTCCAGCGGGCATCCCTGCACTGACGCCATGGGTGAGTACTGGGCTGGGAAGCGGGCACTCCTTGCTAGCAATGGGAGGAGCACAGGTAGGGCAGCCCAGCAATAGGGAGAGGCTCCGTGCACTGGTCCTCATAGTAATGGGGAGCAGTGGCATTGGTGCCCTCTGAGGCCATGCTCACTTGCCACCCCTTCAAACACCAGCAGCTTGTGCCCTGCCTTTCTGGCTCATCGCAGCCAGTCCCTTGCTTCAGGGGCCAGGAGTGAAACTTGGCTCAGTTGGTTGTTGGGTGCTTTGCTGCACCCAAAACTTTAATTCATATATGACTTTTTGGGAGCTCGTCAAGGGGAAAAGGCAAGGTTGTCTACCCCTTGGGCAAAAGAGTTAAGGCCTTTTGGGAAGCTTTCCAGCTTGCACGGACCAGTCTGACGCTGCCCAGCATGCTTGGTGCACTCCTGCATCTCACACAGTCGTGTTACACTGTGCAGTGCTGGAGCCATGGGATTTCCCGCCTCTATGGAGGGAGGATCACATTTCATCTTTTCTATCTTTTCCCTTTCTAGCAGCCCAGTGCCTTCTACTCCTTGCTTGTGTGCTGGTCTTGGCTGCCTCAGGCCACTCCATGCATATACATCTCCTAAACATCTTCAAGAAATCTCCCTCCAATGCTTCGGCGAGTGCTCTGAAGAAAACCAGTATGTAGCATCCCATGGGCTTCGCAGTGCTCACACCACCCCTAACCTTTCAGTTCCTTGGTCTGGGTCAGCCCTGGCTGGTTAGCAGCCCCAGCCCATGATCTGGGCCAGTGCAGGCTTGGTAAAATGACACTTGGGAGAGGGTGTGCTATGATGCCTCAGATCCAAAAACCACCTCCATAGTGTATACAGGCAGATGAGCTGGGGAGAGGCAGCATCAATGCCAGGCTTTGCTCAGCTGGGGAGAGGATTTCCACCGATCCAGCAGGATGACCTTAACTGCAGTGGGAGGTCCTGCAACAAGTGAGCTGAAGGCATGGGGAGACCACACCTGCTGGCACAGGGAGGGTCCAGTGTTGTGTGCTCATGTACGGCCAGATCTGGGTGGGGAAGGGCCCTATGCCATCCTTAGCCTAGGCCCTGCTTTGGGGTGGAGGATGGTGGGTATGAGGAGGTGTACCCAATGCAGGCTGCAGTGCTGTGCCTGTGCATGTCTGTGTATGTGTGTGTGCACCATGCAGACAGGTAAGGGTGTTTGTGTGCTTGAAGGGGTCATTTTTCTCCTGTTCCCTCAGTCACAGACACGGGCAAGGCCCTCTTCACCTTCCTCACCAGCATGACCCTGTTTTAGTGACACAACCCCTTTTTCAGGAGACCCAGAGGAGCCCACTAGTGTCCATATCAGTCTCCTGGCCTTAGCCAGCATAGCCCACTGTGTCTGGGGCCCTTCACTGGGGCTGCCTCCTGTTAGGTGTCCCATATGGCTGAGGCCAACCCACTCTCACCTCCAGCCAAGCACATTGGCCTCCCTGGGCTGGGACAGCTGGGTATCCCCCAGGTACTCTGGCCAGATGTCCCTCTGTCCTGCCATAGGATGAAACATGGTCTTGTCCTGTTGCACAGGCTTTTGTCAAATTACCCTCTGTCCTGTCCCAGGTTGGCCCAAGGACTGCAGCGAGATCCCCGCTGGCAGCCCCAGTGGCGTGTACGTCATCCAGCCCACAGGACTGCACCCCATCGTGGTGTACTGCGAAATGAATGTGACAGACGGGGGCTGGACGGTCATCCAGAGGAACCGGCAGAGCACGGAGATCACCTGGGCTGAGTCCTGGAGCACCTACAAGTATGGCTTTGGGAACGTGCAGACCGAGTACTGGCTGGGCACTGAGTACATCCATCAGATCTCCAAGCAGAAGGTCTACCAGGTCAGGTTTGTCATCTGGGATGCTGCAAACAACACCAGGTTTGCAGACTACAACCTCTTCAGTGTGGAAGGTGAGCCCCATGGCTACCGGCTGAGGCTGGGAACATACACAGGGACAGCGGAGGATGCCATGGACTCAGACAATCCCAGGAACGTACACAACAACATGAAGTTCTCCACAAAAGATCTGGATCAGGACACTTACAGAGGGAACTGTGCCTACCGCTCTGGGGGCGGGTGGTGGTACTCAGCATGTTATTCTGTACGGCTGAATGTCAAGCAGGGCATAACATGGGGCACCCTGTGCAACGGGAACTGCAAAGCTTCTGCCATCCTCATCAAACCTGCTCCGTACCATTAGTACTCTTTCCCCCTCCTGTCTGCACTGGGCACATGGCCAGACCAGTGCCCTGCTGGGGCCTGTTTTGCTGCCCTGGGGGTCTGAGGTGAATAAGGTTGCTCCTGTATATCAAGAGCTGTTTCCCTTTCCTCTTCTCTTGAAAAGTAGCAAAGCTCCATCCTTTGTCTCTGGTCTTTCACTTGTGATGGGTTTTTAGGGATCATTATTAGAAAAAGTCTTTATAAACATTGCAGTTTCCAAGCATGTTACTTCTGAGGAGAAAACTGCTCAGAAACCTAAAACCTTCCTGATCCAGCAAGGTCTTATTCACTTTTTGCTTTGTAGGTATAGATGACTTCAGCAGACTAATATCAGTCATCACTAGCTAACCTGATCTAAACTGCTCTAAGCCCACGCAGGCCATGTATGCACCATATCCCTGCTGTAGTCTGTGTTCATCCTGTAGAATAAAATTCCTTTCAGAACCTGCACAGACATGCACAAATGTTCTTCTTTTTTGGGGGGAACTTCTCACAACTGCTGGCAGTCTCTTGCCAGGAGCAGACCTGAGGCTTCTGGTGCAATAAGAAAATACTTTCAAAGGGAAAAATTTTCATAAAACTCAAATGAGGAATTAAAGACAAAGCTTTCATTTAAAGAAGAGCGTTGGGTTTCAAGGTGGGGATCTGTTCAAGAAGGGAATGCAGTACCACACAGCCAAGAGCAAGCACTGAGGGTCAGAGGGAAGCATCAGCTCAATTCAGCCCTATCAGCTGTGACCTGGCACTAACCAGAGAGAGCAGGCCAGGCCAGCATCATCTTGCCTTGTTAACCTTGTGAATGCTGGCCCAGGCCTTGGGCAGTAACTGGAAGAGTGGGCAGGGAAAAAAGGGACAACAGCACTGCAAGGCCACACAGCACTGCATGGTTCAGACATCTGGGGTAGGGCTGAGGCAGCCTGACATGGCAGGGATACCAGAAGTTCAAGAGTCCTGGATCAGCTTGGGTGCATATGGGCTTGCTCCAGTGTGGTGATATCTCTGTGCACAGGATAGCTCAGCAGTGGACGTGGTACCTGTGATGTAGTCTCCCAGTGCTGAGCAGAGGGGAATGATGACTTGCTGGCTGCACTCTTGCTAATACAGCCCAGGATGCAATTCACCTTCAACGCTGCACCTCCAACACTGACTCCTGGGCAAATTGCTGTTTACCAGGAACCCCAAGCCCTTTTCTGCCAAGCCTCTCCCCTCCAGTTAGGTTGTACATCCAGGCTGGAGTGCAAGTGACTTTTTAAACCAGCAGACATATCTCTCAGTCCAGAAATGCTACTCTCAAGTCAGCTCAAACTGGGAAGCCTTTTTCAACCAGCAACACCCTCATACATACATCTCCCTATGCATCAGGGCTGCAGGCTCACAGATGCCTCCAGGACAGCCAAGGCTGCCTGTGCAGCCTCTTCAGGAACACAGCACTGCCATAGCTCTGCAGGGTGCCTTGGGACCTCAGTCACAGATCATGGCCTGAGAGTGCCAAGTTGTTCAGGATTCACAGCCACAAGCCTTCCTCAAGCTCAGCTCTTCTTCCAAAGACAGAGAAGAGGAACTGTGGCTTCTTTCAAGCCCTAAGTTCAAACTTCCCTCCATCACAAAGGAGATACATAGCCACATTCCCCCTCTGCAGCAGAGTACAATGGGACTGTCTTACCCGAATCTCTCACGCCCTCAGGGAGCCCACCACCCTCTCCACACTCAATCAGTGGTGGTTTCTTCCCTTTCCCAGCATAGAACAACTACCCAGCTATGGACAGGGGCAAACTATGGGCAAGGGTTTTGCAAGATACTGGGCTTTGCTGGCTGTGTTGGCTAATCATAGCCTTACAGCCACAGTTCAGTGCACAGCAGCTGGAACAAGCCATTGGAAGCAATGGTGCCTCCAGAGACCTGAGAAGAAAACCACAGACAGAATTAGGTATAACAGCTGTGCTCAGCTGTGTACAGCAACCCCACCAAAGGGAGAAAAGCTCCTCTTGCTGGGGACAGTCAGCAGCAGGGAGAATCTGTGTCAGGGCTTTCACTATGGAACATTGAAATATTTCAGAAAAAAAAAAGAAAAATCAGCACAAAACCCATGCATGCAACACCAGATCTGCACCAGCTCAGCCTGGGAGCAGAATCAGCTCCATAGCTGAACTGGCCCAGCATTGCCTGAGCAAATCATCTTGAACCCAGTATCCACCACGCCAGTCCTGGGGGAGGTGAGCTCTGCATGTCCCAGGGAGATCTGGTATCCCTTGGACAGGTGTGTCTCCTGGCCCAGAAGAGGACTTGCATAATACACCTACTTTCCCCCAGGTCCACCACCCCAGAGGTTGGACAGAGTGACCCCCCCACACTTATGTGCAGTGTCACAGCAGCAGGTAGATACAAGGCAGCAAGGTCTGGCTCCAGGGTTTATTGCAGCTGATTTCTCCCACCATGGGTAGCAGAGCTGTGGGGCGTATGGGGCCCGGGGAGGGAGCAGGGCCTGAGCAAAGCAGGGATACACCAATTGCACAGGGAAGGGAACTTGCACTGTCTCCCCCTCCCCAGGACAGGATTGGGCACACCCACCCCAAACCAGTGCCTGCATCCCAGTGCTGGCCAGCACCGTGGCACTGGGCGAAGCCACCGCGTGCCCGGGGCTCCAGGCAATTGCTCCTGAGCCCCAGACCTGCTGTGTTTCAGCTGGTGATGGTGCGGGAGCTGCAGGCAGTGCGGGACGTGCACCGGGGCTGGCACAGGGCTGTTGGCAGGCACGGGAATGGGGTACTGAGCTGGGGATGGTGGCACTCCCACAGACTCCTGGGAGGCTGGGCGCTGCGGCACGGTCAGCACACATCTGTGGGTTTGACCAGGATGAGGGAGGATGTGCAGTCGCCATTATCACAGAATCCTGGCCAAAGGATGTGTTTTTTGGCATTGAGCAGGACGTTCTGGCACCTGTCGTACCACCAGCCCCCGTAGCTGTTGGCGCAGTTCCCACTGTACTGGTCCTGGTCCCTGTCAGTCGTGCTGAACTTCATGTTGTCATGTATGCCCCCCTTCTTGGGGTGATAGCTGGTCAGATAGTCATCCCCATCACCAGAAAACCGGCCCAGCCTCAGTGGGTACCCGCTAGCCTCGCTCTCCACCCTGAAGATGTCGTACTCAGCATAATGGGTGATGTTGGCTTTATTCCACACGACGAAGCGGACCTTGTAGGTGCCTTGCTGTGTCAGCAGGTGCAGGTACTCGGTGCCCAGCCAGTGATCGCCGCGAACATTCCCAAAGCCGTACTTGTAGGTGGTCCAGGATTGCTTCCACGTGATCTCAGTGTCATGAGAGTTTCTCTGGACAACAGTCCAGCCCTTGCCTTCAGTGTCCATGTCGCACCACACCACCCGTGGGGGAGACCCTGCTGGCTGGATGACGTACACCCCGCTGGGGCTGGTCTTGCGGAGATGGCTGCAGTCTGCGGGGAACCCTGCAACAGCAGCAGTGGCAAACACAGGGTGGAGTGGGAGAGGGAAGGATCATACAACTCTGTCAGGGCAACCAAGAGCTCCTTTAGGGGAGTGAGGACTCAGGACAAAAGGACGGTTATACCTGTGGTCTACTCCACAGTGTAGACTGGCTTTTCCACTGGCTTATCCACAGGGCAACTGAAGGTCTCTAAGACAGTGGCCCTGATAAGATCCCTAGGATCTCATGAGTTGCTATTTCATTGGGAGCCTTCTAATGCATCTGGCCAACAAAAGAAAAAAGTCTTCCAGATGCCAGTGATGACCTCCAAGTATATTTGGTCCTTACACAAGGCCCTTGATATATTAAGCTGAAGCTGTTGCAAGGATCAGAAGTGTCCAAAATTCTCCACTGGATGAGGATATGTAACGAAAATTTATGTTTTCCCTGGGGGTCATGCCATTGCAAAAGAAGGCTAAGTTCTACCTTGATCTCTTCCCCCAGATTGTTGCAGTTTATCTGTTAGCAGAACTGACCTGTCATGACTCACTTCCCAAACTAATTTGCTGTCTAGTTTGGTTTTCTTGTTTTGTGTCTGATGAGGGACAATTTGCTGTGAGTAATTCTGATTCAGCCCATGAAATTCTGTTTTTCTCAGGCACACAGGTCTTGCAGGGAGTGTAACCCTCCTTCGCAGGGAGGAAGGGAATACTCCTAATCCAAGAATAGCTAAAAAACAATTGCTGGGAGAATCTCTCCTAGAACTGAAGTGTAAAAAGACACAAGCACACAGAGAAACCCTGCCAAGCTAAGGTGTTTGGGCAGAAACCCCTTGGTTTCAGCATGGAGCCCCCAAGGTGGTGAGGATGGCTTGACAGGCGTCAGGCTGCTTACCTCACAAGCCATGGCACAGGGGTTTGTTTGTGAGGAGTTCCTGTGTTGTGCATCAGCCTGGGTGCATTCTGGCCTTCCTAGCACTTAGCAGACCTGAGAGTCAGTGCTGAGCTAGGGAGTCACTTTTCTGCTCTGTGCCTTGGTGCCCAGCCAGTGCCCCCCACCCACTCCATACTCACCACTCCTGGAGCTGGCAGTGGGTACTGCTGGGCCAGCACTTGCACAGAGAAGAAGCATTGCCACCACTGTGGGTAGGAGGACAAGGTCCCCACGGAGCCAGCTCGTCCCAGCCTGGAGCCCTGGGGAGGAAAGGGCTCAGCACCATTAGGATCCCTGGGCAGACTCCTCTGCCCCTGCCAGTGGACCCCAGGGAGTTCGGACCAGGGAAGGCAGAGCCACAGGACACAGGCAGCAGCAGGGGGTTCCCAGGGTGGTGGAAGCTGCAGCTTCAGTGTAGGCTCTGCCTCTGCAGGGCTGAATTAAGGTGAGAAATGACTTTGTCACCCTCCTGTCAGCCCCTTCCCTGCACCAGAGAGCAACCTGCAGATCTGTTCTCGGAACCTACAGCCCAAGAGTAGCTAAGAAAGGACAATGACACAGCTAGATCTGGGGAGAGTAGTTTCCAGGGGGTACAGGTCACAAGAAACAGTTCTTCTTAGAGTAATCATGCTTAAGCCTTTTATATAAGCCACTCCAGCCCAATGACAGCTAGTGGGAAACGAGATCCAAAGGATGGGTTGTATTTCATAGATACCAGCTCCCAAGCAGACAGAAGGAAAACTCTTGGGCCTACACAGCAACACAAGCCCAAACCCTCTGTGCTGGCCACCAGCACACCTGCACTAACTCAGTTACCAGGGGAGATGCAATCGTGCCTGGGGAAGGACCCCTGTACAACCACATATGCCACATGCATTGGTCAGGAAGAGAAAGGACCAAGTTGAAATCTAGGCCTCCACATTAACCTCCCTTGACAGGACATGGGAATACAGGGCATAGGTAGCCTGGGGAAAGCATAGGCTGGCACCAAGAACATGTCATTTGGTCTTTGGTCTTGCGTCCCTTCTGCTACTAGGGTGCCTGGCAGCATGCATCACCCAGGCAAGATCATGGCTGCTGTCCTGCTAATCATCTTGTGCCTTTGTATACTCACCCCAGTCAGGTCTTGTTTGAGCCCAGCACCACCCATGAATGCAGTGTGCTGCTGGGAAGATAACTCACCCATCACAACAGCACGGCTGAGCAGAGAGCAGGAACCCAGTGGTACACCCTCCCATGCCGAGCTTTCCACAGTGACTTTATAGGCACTGCACACACCCACTTGTGTTCGAACCTGTTATTTGTAGAGGCACAAGGAGGCACTTGCAGATTGTGACTCGAGCAGTTTTCAGATCCCATGACAACACAGCTAAGCCCCCTGAGGGGAGGGAGGCATGCTCTTCCAGCCAGAGAAGTACAGAATAATCCCCTATTTAATTATTGACTCTCTCAGCTACACAAACACTACATGTGAATTGCCCACTTGGAGCAAATTCTGGAGAGCCATGATCAAACTGAAGTGGAGACACCCAGCTTTTTAAGGACATACACACAGAAACTAGCAAAGGAGGAGAGATTAGGTCACCTTGGAAAGATGACGACAGGTCCTCAAGAGATGTGCCTGCTTGCTAACTCTGCACTAAGGTTTCAGGATCAATGAGTTAAGTCATTGGACTGGAACAAGTGTCTAGCAGCCAGAAGTCACTGTATACACTGTGTCCCCTGGCACCCCAGTCTGCATGCTCTGAGTAGAGGGCAAGGGCTCCAGGTAAAAGCAGGTGCCTGTGGGTCCATTTGCCATTCTCCTTCCCAGTCCCTGTCTTTGGCCTGGTGAGACCCTGCAGGTTGCCCCCCATCCCCAGCACTGTCGATCAGGGGTCGTTCCCTCTACAGGAGCAAAATGCTCTCAGGACAGACTGTTTGGGAGGGCTGTTCTTGGTGCCAGAAGGTGCAGGCAGCTTCATCACCTTGTCAAGCCAGTTTTAAGAGGATAAAGATATGGCCCTTCCACTTTCTTCTCCTGTGTTGGTTTCAGTGGCCTACTGACCAGATGTCATCTTCATGGCACAGCTTCAAACCTAGTGTTCACAGCAAGCCAGTGCCAAGCTGAGGTTCCCACCAAACTTTCTGTACTGCAGGAGTCCACATCAAGCAGTGCAACTTGCAGGTCTGCATGGACAGCGGCATCCAGACCTCTCTGAGGTAAGGGATCCCTGGATCAACTACCACCTGCATCCTTAGATCTCTCCCCTGCTTACTTGAGTGGTTGGGAGCCCTCATCTGCAGCTTCATTTAGTTTGGGAGAATCATAAAAGCTGCACTCCCAAGTCTATGGAGGGAGGAGGACCCAAGCTGCCCTGCAAAGTAGGACCCCAGGCAGACAGACAATGTCCCCTTTCTTTGGGGCCAGGAGAAGTGGGTGACTTAGGGGTTCCCATGGGCTGCCGCTGGAGCTATCACCAGCACTGAGCAAAGCAATGCCTTGAGGTGTGGTGTGGTGCCTGTGCCAGGGCTGGCAGGCAGGTGAGCCACCACTGGGATCACTGCTGGCAACAGGGCTGCCAGATGCTGCAGGAACATGGGTCCCACAGGTCATGGAGAGTCCTCCCCTGCCCCTGTGTGTACAGCAGGCTCCACTGGGCTGCTCCAAATTGAAGCAAACAGCGTGTCAACAGGACAGCTGATCTACAGTCCAGCAGAGACAATAGTTTTTATTTTAGCTCAAATGTTCCAGTGGATGGTGTCTTCAAAGCTATCAAACAAAGGTTTTCTAAATCATGCTGACATGGGACCTCTTTCTAAGAAGACAATTGCAAAAGGACCTCTGAGTAGATACAGGTTGGAAGCAGAGCTGAGGACAACAACCAGTGGCTGCACTCCAGAGAGGCAGAGCAGGGGGCACTGCACAGGACACAAGGGAGGAGAACAAAGGCATGAGCCAGCTCTCTGGGAGCAGCAAAGGCTGGCTGCTGCCCATGGGCAGGCAAGTCAGAAGTCAAGGGTGAACCCTGAGGAGGTGATGCCCTTGCTGGTGGGGTTCTGTCTTACTGGGTCTGAGCACAGAGGCAGAGCTGACTGTTGGCAACAGCTCCAAGCAAGGCAAGCAGTCAGCTGGGCCCAAGATCCTAGACAAAAGGTCACAGTGGAAAAGGCAGGGCTGGAGATAAGCTACATCAGGGATCTGAGTGGCCCATCCAGGAAATAAGCTATCCACAGTGTAGGTCTAAGATCCATCCAGAAAACAAGGCCAGAGGGGGGACTGGAGACCAGACTGAAGTACAACGTGGCTCAGGTTAGGACTGAAGGCCCTGGGCCAATCTGAATCAGGCTGCATGGGCCCAGGTGAAGGTTCCAGGTGGGACTGGTCACCAGCCATTAAGGCCTACTAGTACACTCAGGGCCATGACAGTAGCAGTTCATCTCGAAAGAGCAAATCACATGGGCCTGGCTGGCTGTATGGGTCTCTCATGCTCCATAGGCCCTCAGAGTTTTACTATAACACTTTGGGCTTAGAAAGTGGCTTCTCAAGGCACGCTCTGCTGCAGCTAGCTCTGCATGTTGCACATGGCCTAGCTGTGCTCCTGCAGAAATACAGGCTGTGCTCCTGCAGAAATACAGAAGCATGAGGGTTGGGGAGGGAGCGCTTCAGAGAACTGGAGAAACACAGGGTAACCAAGACCAGGAGGACCTCTGAACGTCTGTGGTCTGATCTCGAGGCCAAAGCAGAGACAACTTAGAATGGGTTGCTTAGGGTTGTGTCTGGGTCAGCTGTGAATATGTCAAGGAATGGAGGTCCCACAACTTATCTCCTTTTTTTTTTTCAGTCTTTGAGCACCCTCAGGCTGAAGTTTGTTTTATCTAATTCTAATTTCCCTCCCTTCCCTCATGTCCATTGCCTCTCATCCTATCCCTGAGCACCTCTAAGGAGAGTCATAGAATCACAGGGTGATAGAATAATTTAGCTTGGGAGGGACCTCTGGAGGCCATCTAGTCCAACCCCTACTCAAAGTAGATCTAAAAAATCAGGTCCTTGTCCAGTCAAGTCTTGAATGCCTCTAAGGATAGAAATCCCACAGCATCTCTCTGGGCACCTGTTCCGGTATTTCATAGAATCATAAAATCATAGAACCATTAAGGTTGGAAAAGATCTTTAGGATCATCAAGTCCAACTGTCAACCCAATACTACCATGCTGCCTAAACCATGCCCTGAAGAGCCATGTCTACACATCTTTTAAATACCGCCAGGGATGGTGAGTCCACCACCTCTCTAGGCAGCCCGTTCCAGTGCCTGACCACTCCTTCAGTAAAGAAATTTTTCCTAATATCAAATCTAAACCTCCCCTGACACAGCTTGAGGCCATTTCCTCTTGTTCTGTCGCTAATTACCTGGAAGACCAGCACCCACCTCACTAC
>VZTV01092799.1:0-11502 GCA_013400875.1 Anhinga rufa | reverse complement strand
CCTTCTTAATCAGGAAATATTGATGAAACTGTAAGCAGCCTGTCTGAGGTTTTAGCCTTTGCCCTCTCCTTGTGTGTGTGTGTGTCCACACAAAGACAAAGGGAAAAAAAAACCCTCAAAGCCTACCCATGGAGCTGCAGAATACTAACCACTCTGCTCTGTACCACTGGATTTTTGCTGAGCTTGCATGGGCATATGATTGGAAGAATAAAAATTCTTCACTTGGCACCACCAGAAACTTCTTTTAGACTGAATGAGTAATGGAGAGGTGATTAAACAGAGACAAGTAAGAAAGGACATGTTAAAGGGAGGACTGTCCCAGGAGTCAGCAGAGGAAAGGCTAGGTGTTGATGTTCTTCCTTACCCTGAGGAACATGCGTCCACATGTTTTGGAGGCAGTAGAGGGATATTGAACTCCAGATATCCTGGAGTGTCAGATCTTCCCCTGGCCTCACAAAGTTATGCTTGAGACTCTGGTGCTTGTTCCTGGGTCAAACAGCAACAGAAAAACAAGCCTGGGACGACCCATCTTCATGAGCCAAAGGCTAACAGGCAGCAGGAGGTTTGGATTGCTGGACCTCTGAGCATCTACATTCTCTTTAGGGAAATCTAGGAGTCCTAGAGAAAGCAGGGCCCAAGAGCCTGTGAACTCAAGCTGAATGCTCTCAATATTCATCAGTATTCACACCTGAGGACAGTCATCTGGGACAAGACCCCCACAGGTCCTTGGTCTCAGATGGTACCTGACATGCTACAGCAGGAAGTTTCACACCATCTTTGAGGTGCCAAAAACATGCTAACTGCTCAGCAGAGGAGCAGGTTAACTTCAGTTGGCTGGCAGTGGGGCAGGCAGTACCAAACCCCTTGCACCATTTAGCTCATGTCTGGGCACTGCTGGCTTCAGCCATCAGTTTTCTGAGGGGCCTCAGCAACAGGAGCCCAGAAAAGCCCTGAGGGGGAAGAGCCAGGGACTATGAATAATGTGGGTGAAACCAAGAAGTTTAGGGAAGAAAAATCACAGGCAAATTTTCCTCCCTTCACACTTCTCTGTGCAGTGGGAAGGGACAGAAACTCTTTTCAAACCAAAATAACCATGCTCTGTTCCACTTCTGTGACTCAGCTCCATGGTCCTACCCAAGATAAATAAATAAAGAAAAATGGGAGCTTCCCAGAAGGAGAAAGACATTGGGAACAACAAGCAAGAACTGGGAGACCAGTGCATCACCAATAATGAATCCCAAAAAGCAGACACTCAGATGACCCTGATTTTTTTATCCTTTCAGCAAGGGCTGAATGAATACGGAGGTTGTTGGTGATAGCCAACATGTCTTCACTAAGGGAAAATCATGCCTGACAAATTTGGTAGCCTTCTATGACAGGGTTACAGCATTGGTAGATAAGGGAAGAGCAACTGACGTCATTTATCTGGATTTGTGCAAAGAATTTCACAATGTCCTGCATGACATCCTTGTTTCTAAATTAGAGAGACAAGGATTTGATGAAAGGACCACTCAGTGGATAAGGACTTGGCTGGATGGTCACACTCAAAAAGTTGCAGTTGACAGCTTGATGTCCAAGTGGAGACCGGTGACAAGTGGCATTCCTCAGGGGTCAGTATTGGGACTGGTGCCATTTAACCTCTTTGTTGGCAACATGGACAGTGAGGTTGAGTGCACCGTCAGCAAGTATGCTGACGAAGGGAGGGATGCCATCCACAGGGACCTTGACAGGCTTGAGAGGTGGGCCTGTGTGAACCTCATGAAGTTCAACAAGGCCAAGTGCAAGGTCCTGCACACGGGTCGGGGCAATTCCAAACACAAATACAGGCTGGGCGGAGAATGGATTGAGAGCAGCCCTGAGGAGAAGACTTGGGGGTGTTGGTTGATGGGAAACTCAACATGACTCTGCATTGTGCGCTTGCAGCCCAGAAAGCCAACCGTATCCTGGGCTGCATCAAAAGAAGTGTGACCAGCAGGGCGAGGGAGGGGATTCTGCCCCTCTACTCCACTCTCATGAGACCCCGCATGGAATGCTGTGTCCAGCTCTGGGGCCCCCAACATAAAAAGGACATGGACCTGTTGGAGCGAGTCCAGAGGAGGCCATGAAGATGATCCGGGGGCTGGAGCACCTCTCCTGTGGAGACAGGCTGAGAGAGCTGGGGTTGTTCAGCCTGGAGAAGAGAAGGCTGCGGGGAGACCTCATAGCAGCCTTCCAGTACCTGAAGGGGGCCTAGAAGAAATCTGGGGAGGGACTTTTCACAAGGGCGTGTAGTGACAGGACAAGGGGTAATGTTTTTAAACTGAAAGAGTGTAGATTTAGATTAAATATAAGGAAGAAATTCTTCACTATGACAGTGGCGAAGCACTGAAACATGTTGCCCAGAGAAGTTGTGGATGCCCTGTCCCTGGAAGAGTTCAAGGCCAGGTTGGATGGGGCTTTGAGCAGCCTGGTCTATTGGAAGGTGTCCTTGCCCCTGGCAGGGGGGTTGAAACTAGATGATCTTTAACGTCCCTTCCAACCCAAACCATTCTAAGATTCTGTACTGGGAATTGGGCTGGGGAGAGAAAAACAGATGGGAAAGAAGAACTGACCACAAGGGTCAGCCAGGAATAGTAGTCTCAACATGAGGTTACTGGGACTTTCCTGACAAGAAAACATCGCAGTTGGGAAGAACTGGGAAAAGGGAGCAGGGCCAGGCTGGCTGGAAACCAGAGGAAGGAAGGATCAAAGCACTAGAGGAGGAAGGAGGACAAAGACAGGGAGACTGCAATAGCTTAGAGAGGGAGAGATGCATCAAGCAGCAGGGGAGCCTTCTCTCTGCCCACTGTGGTAATGGGGCCTTTGTTCTGCTCCTTTCATGTTCACACACATCCCCTTCCATAAGGGCAGCTGACAGGAGCTGAATCAATCACTCACTGGTCCCAGCGGAGGGCAGGGCATGATTGATTTGCTCTCCCTGATGGTTGGGTCTGAAAGGATGCACTCTCATTACTGTTAGTTTCTGGTTCCTGGTTCTTTTTTCCAGGTCTAAATGCTGCAAACCCTCCTGCCTCCACCGTGGGCTGATTTGGTACTGTGGCTTCATTTCAACTGCCTGAGAAAGCTGTGAAAAAAAAATATCCACATAAATAAAATAAAATAAAATAAAATAAAATAAAATAAAATAATAATAAAAAATAAATACCCCAACTTTAAAACTTGCTGCTGAAACATAAAGTCAAGCCTGTGGTCATGGATGATTTTAGTGCTTGTCTGCTCCAAATTCCAGTCATGCTTGTCACAGTCCCACAGCCTCTCTCTAATTGTCAGGCACAGCCCTTTGTGTTCCTAATCACCCCTGAAAAGGCCTCACTTCCGTGATATGGCTGGCACCCCGGCGTGGTTGCATTTGGGGGCTGAGGGGTAAGGCAGCCCTGCCCCTGCTCTTGCATGCTGCAGGCTGCGGCTGCTCCAGGAGAGCCTGGAGGATGCATGGAGAGGACAGAGATGGGCTCTGCTCATCAAAGTGAGACAGAGATACTCTGCCCAAGGACAAAAGCTGGGAGGTGGAGGTAGATGGCTCTTGGATGCACATTCAGGAGCAGAGAGAGGACGGTGGCACCCGCAGCAGCCTTGGTCTGCAGTTAGCTCAGGTCCACCAGTGGCACCAAGGGGTCAAGCCAGTCCTTCTGGTTGAGCTTATATTGTACTTTCTGCAATGGACAGTGCTGTAAAACAAATCAAGTATACATCTATGGTGAAGGGCCATCCACTTCAAGAAGTTCTTCCCCACTTCAGTGTACCTTAAGCATCCTACCAACTCCAGCCATGGTGGAAACAGTACTATTAGCTACCAAGGCCATTACAGCAATAAACAGACAGTTTATCTGCAGGCTTTAATTATTCGCCATTTTAAACCCTTCCCACCTACGTGTTCTTGTACCCTTCAGCCACTCTTACTTTTAAGCAAATCATCTACAGCAATGCTATGTTCTCCATTAAATGTTGCTCATAGAATCATTTAGGTTGGAAAAGACCTTTAAGATCATCAAGCAATGAATGACGTTGCCCTCCAAACCATTGCCTTGCTCACCAAAGCCCACCTGACGGGATGCAACTCAGCTGCGTACAACAGACTGAAAGCCATGGAGAATGTGGCAACTCACAGTCAAACTGGCTTCAGAAAAAGTTATGCATGAACCCAAATCTTCTGCATGGTTTAGTTGGAGGAGAGAAAGTGTTTC
Organism: Anhinga rufa; assembly: GCA_013400875.1. Taxonomy (NCBI): domain Eukaryota; kingdom Metazoa; phylum Chordata; class Aves; order Suliformes; family Anhingidae; genus Anhinga; species Anhinga rufa. Next base: position 7,279 of record VZTV01092799.1, on the reverse strand, counting down.
AGAGAGAAGAGGCTTTCAGGGTCAGCTAGTGTGACAAGGGTTCACGGTCTGGAAAAGCCGAAGTGCCTGTGTACCTAGGAACAGCAAAATAAGGTAATCGTAAGGAGTTTAAAACATGTTAGAATGACCAGAAACTGCAACAACTTATTTAGACCCAGATTCTGCTAGTGATATCCTTCTGCTGAACAGGTCCTTACAACTATCCTGCTCTCTTTTTTGTCTGAGGAGTGGGTATCATACCAGGTCTGTGTGATCTAGCTCTGGTGTCCAGGGCAAAGCACTCCCTGGTTTCAATGCAGGGTGGGTTAGATAAGGGCTAACACAGCCCAGGCTTCCCCAGGCAGTTAGGAGCTTAGCTGCTGATTTGGGAATGTCTGAACTTCACCTCCAAGTTTTGATATTTTGCTATGCCTTTTCATTAGCTGTGTTTTCCTTCTGGAAACTACCACATATCTGTATCACTACATCTTTACAACAAAGCCCAAAGGGTTTTATACTCTCCAGCGAGTGTTCTTGACTATTCCCAGCTCTCTTTACTAGGAATAGCTGCTTCTGCTGGCTGCATACACTGCTCATGTAGGCAATACATTTTCCAGATTCTTTCCACCTTCCACTCTTTTTACTAGAGATGTGCTCCAACATGAGAACAGATTAAGCTGAAGCAGAGGAAACATTGGAGCCAGGTTGGCTCAATAGTTTTATAGCTGAAATTTCTTTCAAAATCAGCACAGAGCTCTGCACAGACAACAGTATAGCTCTTTGGTTTGTGTAAATTCAGCCTTGCTTTTAATAGCAGCCTCTAGTAGATGCCATAAATCTGAAGAAGTAAAATTCCTACTTTCACCAAAAACTGAAGATTATATAATAGTATAATACTAATCAGGATATGATACTGATTTCATCTTCTATTCTTTGACAAGGTGCAGCAAAGGCCAGCTGTTCCCTGAGGGATGGTCCCTAAGACAAGAGTGACCTGGAGACATGGCAGAACACAAGCTGTAACATACCTACGACACACCATCCTAAACACAACTCTAAAGTCACCACTTCCAGACACAGATTTTCAATTGCCATAAACAGGCCTTTCAGCCCTCTTCCTCTGCTTGCTTAGTCCGGGCTCCTGTAGAGCTCCCCAGGTTTGCACCCGTTCAGAATTGGGCTCTCCAATCTCTGCTAGTATTTATGCTAGACCAGTAACCAAAAATAACAGCAGGGAATGGGTCCTGTTGCACCAAGCTCTGCAGAAACATGGGATAAGAGACAATATCTGCCCAAAGGAGCTCACAGGCTCTGTAAATGAAACAGGGAATGACACAGCAGTGAAAGGAAGATGTCTGATTAAACATGGCGTGGTGTTGCAGATTGGGTGCCTGAACACCACACACTGATTTTGCTGTCAGAGCATTGCTCAGAATTCTATTTCCACCCTAATGTACTAAACCCTTCTGAGGTTAAGCTTGCCTAATTTAGGAATACAAATAACCTCAAAAAGCCCCATTTTGGAAGCCTCCCTTCCTTGGGAAGCCAATGACAGACAGCGTGATGATGTTGCTCTAAATTCGCATCTGGGCAAACCAGGCTTAGTCACCACTCTGAAATTCTTGCTTTCTTTCCTACCTCTCTCCCGCCTTTCCTGCCTGCTCCCTGTTTGACACTTTTCACCATGACAGTCATCAGCCTGTGTATATGTCCTGGTTTCGGCTGGAATAGAGTTAATTTTCCTCCTAGTAGCTGATATAGTGCTGTGGTTTGGGTTTAGTAAGAGAATAATGTTGATAAGTTTTAGTTGCTACTAAATAGTGCTTCCCCTAATCAAGGACTTTTCAACTTCTCATGCCCTGCCAGCGAGAAGCTGGGAGGGGACACAGCCAGGACAGTTCACCCAAACTGGCCAAAGGGTTATTCCATACCATATGACGTCATGCTCAGCATATAAAATGGGGGGAGTCGGCCGAGGGGCAGTGACCGCTGCTTGGGAACTGGCTGGGCATCGGTCGGTGGGTGGTGAGCAATTGCATTGTGCATCACTGATTTTGAATATTCTATAACAACAACAGCAACAACAACAATAATAAAAAAAAATATTATTTTCACTTCCTTTTCTGTCCTATTAAACTGTCTTATCTCAAACAATGAATTTTACTTTTTTTTTTTTCCCCCAGTTCTTTCCCCCATCCCACTGGGAGTGGGGGAATAAGCCAATGGCTGTGTGCTGTTTAGCTGCCTGCCGGGTTAAACCACAACCGTATAATATAATCAAAAGGCTGCTTCTGGATTCAAGCCATTTCAGAAAGAAATTTTCACAGCACCTTACATTAAAATGCGACCCCTGTCCTGTACCTTCCCACTATGTAACTTTCTGTTCCTTTCCTCCACTCTATGCTTTTGGGTCTAGGGGGTTTGGGTTTGTTTGTAATTTTTTTTTTGTACTATCACATTATCCCATGTTGCAACTGTAAAACCACATTATAAAAACAGCCAATATTGAACTAATTTTATCACAGGGCTAGTAATAAAGTTTTAACACCAACTATAATATTGTTGTACACCACAAATATTGCAACAGAACAGTAATATCCTGTTAAATTCATTTTCCATCCAACACCACAAGATCTGCTGAAAGATGTTAAGGGTGAAGGGTTTGTAGGTTTTTAATTTTTTTTTGCTTTATTTTTGTAAAGCACCATAAATGTTTAAATTTCATAAAAAAAAATACATCACAAGTTTGGCAGTAATCATTCTGGTGACACATCTAATGCTTCCATTGTCTGAAAAGTAATGGATGGCCGGTAGCTATGCTGCAAAGCAATATACATCATTAGAACCAGCTCATAGAAAGGAAGAGGTAGCTTTAACATGGCCCCCATTACTTGTCCCCTCATAATGCTTTATATATTTATTCTTAGGCACCCCAGGGAATTAGATGCAATTATCCTTTTTTTACTTGGGCAGAGAAATGGGTAAAATGTTAAGCAGCTTGCCCCAGGTGACACAAAAAGTTTTATGATACTTCATGGATCTGAATCAGCATCCCTGGTGCAGCTGCTGGGCTATCTGCTCCTCCCACGGGAGGAGGACAGGGATGGCTAAATGCTTTTTCTTGCAATCATCCTGTCTAAGAACACTGGCCACTTCCTACTCCCTCTGAGGAAGGTCTCGTCCACCTATAGGAGCACACAGGATTAATTAAAAGCATTCTTTTAAACCAATTAACTTAAACTGGTAGAAACCCTTGTGTAGATACTCTCAGTGGATTTAAACCTATTTTTTTAAATTCAGTTTAACTTGAGGCTCTGCATTTGCCAGCTGTGTCCTCAGCATCTTTCGCATCTTTTCAACTGCTTCTGTTTTTAAGCTAATTTTAATTAAGTTCACACACTCTGTGTGGTCAAATCCCAAAGGGTCTGTAGAAAGGCAGGCAGAGACACTGGGAAGAGGAGCAAAAGTCAGTTCAAGGCAATCCCAGGCACCACAGCACAGCTCTTGGCAGGTGCCAACTGTTTTAAGTTCAGTATTTATGGACATTGAGAGAGACACCACCCCTGTCCTGATGAACTTAGAGTCTCCATAGAAATTAGTCTAGACTTTAATGACTGCATTCATCCATAGACAGGAAAAGCAAAGGAGAAAATATGAGTGATGGTGAGCAACTTGCTACAGAAAATCAACAGCAAAGCAGAACCCATGTCTCCTGAAGGTCAGTGCTGCCAGCTCCCTGCCTTCTCGCAGAGCAGGGCTAAATGTGACCTGAGGACAATTCTTGAGGCTGAGCTTTTCAAGGCGATACAGCATGGAAATCGCAACACATAAGTGTTTCTGGCATGGAGTCAGCCCAAAAGGCGCAGTATTCATGGGAACTGTCCATGCCTCTAAACAATCAAAAACCACTGAGAGATGGAAAACTGTAGATTTCATTGACTGTTCTTTGATCTAAACACATACACTACATGTTAGACAAGACACCTCAGGAAATATTTTAAAACATGTTCTGACCTCATTAAGAACAAATAGGAGGATATAATGCCACTTACCCATAAATCTTTCCTCTTGTTAAAAGATCATTCAGTGGGTTTTTTATTTGTTAATGCATGTGCCGAGCAGACAGTAGACAGGAATATGGAAGACTCCAGTCCTTTCTGAGCTCTGTCCTACTCTTTTCCACCTCTCTGTAACTAACCCCAGGATGCTTATGCTCCCAGAGGTTTTCTTTTGTGGATTTTATACCCCCTTCCCCTACTAGCTAAACCTAGACTTTGATTTGTCCGTCTTTTATAGACCCCAGAATTGCGGTGGTCATGCAATAGCAACTGACTGTCTCTCACTGTTGCAGATCATGTCTGTAACTAAGATCACATCCCTGAGGGTAGGAGTCAAAGCCCATGGAAATCTGCTGGTCAGGCACTCAGTACACTTCATATATGGCCATTCATGTTAGTACAAAACAGCAGTAATAACACAACTACTTTCAGATAGGATCTTTCCTCAGTTATCAAGCGTTGTCTTAAGACCGTATCCTCAAAATATCTTTAAAAATCTGTTCTCCTGCAATATTGACCCCAATTTGAGCCCCAATTAGGATTAATGTGAGCTTTGGATGTGTGCAAGGAGTAGTCTCCAGGACAGCATTGTGTATGTGTGTGTGTATAAACATTAAAGCCAAAATCAGTGGCAAATATGCCCTGTTGCTCAAAATAACATCGCATTTCTAGCAGGAATTGTAGCCTTCACAGGAGCTTCTTTTTAAGTCATAGATTGAGGCTGAAAGGGAAAAAAAATCACTTGACATCCACTGTGAAAGGCTTTGCATTGTTAATTTATTCCACCTGAAACTAGGAAACTTGCCATAGACAGATATAAAAGGGGAAAGAAAAGGTCTTAAGGACCTGTGAAAAGCTGGAAGAAAGAGGAGAATCAGAAAACAAAGTCATAGGCACTAAAAGAAAACCAGATATCAAGAATATTTTCAGAGACCAGGTGGCAATATATTAGTGGAAGGATTTCTCATGGCTATTCTCCCACAGCAGCTCAGGAATATGAGAGTCTGTGAGAGGGGCAAGCAAATATGAGCCAAACAGAAGCTTCATTGCAAGTGGAAAGCAGGAAGGCAGCAGGGTAGCTGAGCTGGTGAAAGTTTGTAGGTAGCCTCTGGGAAGGAGGTGGAGGACTAGCTGCCTTCAACAAAATGTGACAAGAGTCAAGATGTAATGGGAAGACTTCCCAGTGAAGGGATTTCCTGCCATCTTGCATCTTAAAGCACTTTGTAATGCAGTGACAATTGGACATGAAAGGGACCTTCCTGAACTGCTACAGGTTTATGTACATTCTGCAAAGGTGGAAGTAACATCATAAAGGGGACAAGGCTGGAAATAAGTAAGCCCACTTAAAGCATCATCATACCATTATCTACTGGTAATAAATACATTCTGTTCTTTCCTCTTTCTCTATATTTACTTTTCTACCAGTATAATTCTTTACTTACCTTGTCTTAAACTACCCTTGATTTGCATCCATTTAAGGGAGTAAGACCTTTTACATTATTCCTTACAGTGGAGCAGTGGTGGTTTACCCCTGCTGAGAATTTTGATCATATCCATAAAGGCAAAGTCAACTCAGCTTGAAGAATGACTATGTGTTATCTTATAGTGCAGCCCAAGGGAGGTTTAAGAAAGGAATATGAGAGTGTGAAGCCAAGGCACAGATTTTAAGGCCAGAAGAGAATGATAAAATCAGTTTGGTTGATCTACTAAATAGCATAGGTTTCCAGAAATGCTCCAAAGCCAGCCTCTCAGGATTACAAAGGACATCTGTAGTGGAGCTGAAAAGTGAACCCAAACACACATGTGCAACTGCAGCAGGTGACCTGCAAGGCCACAGTTCAATTCTTTTGGGTCGAAGCAAGCCAGGAATTTTCTTTATATCTCATTGAGGGACCATTTGCTTTTCCTGTATCTCACACAACTGTGACCTGGGACCATGCCCTCAAGCAGGCAGCAGAACAAGTCACAGAGAGCAAACTGCTTGAAAAACTTGTGCAGGTGGATAATGAAAAATACAGCTGAAACTAGTTCTCCATGAGAAGATACTGAAAGCAACTTTTCCTGAAAACAGTCATCATTTCTGTTAGCATAGCCTATTTATTCCTCCATCTTTCCTGAGCCCTAATATTCAAGGCAAGGAAACGATGCAAAACCATTGATTAAATTAATGTTATCCTATTCTGAATTATTTACTTGTAAGGTTTCACACTGTCCTACCACCAGACAAGTAAATGTTTTTTCTCTTTTTCTCTTAGTTACTTAGTTATTTAATTCTTTTACTCTTGGTAGTATGTCCTCTTCTTCTGCCTCCAGCTGCAAACTCATGTTCTTCCCCTTCACGTCTTCCAAACCATCTTTTCCATTTGATGTCTTGCTTTCCTCTGACCATAACTTTGTACCGACAGTCCCTTAACCTGTGTGGCTCACCAGGCTTGGTTTAAAAAGTTTAAATGACCTAAGTGTCTTAATCTTAAGTTTTAATGGCTTAAGTGTCTTCTAAAAGTCAAAGCCACCTTGCCTTGGCAGATCATGCACACAAGCAGAAGAGCCTTTAAAAAGGGCAAAAGAGTGAACTGTTACAAATAAGACAGAAACCCCCTTATTCATTCTAAGGTTCTGTCATTCTCACTGGCTTCAGTCACAACCGTGGAGCAGACGTACCTGGACCCCATACAGACTGTGTGCCAAGGTCCGGTGGGGAGAATCTAGAACTTAATTTATCATACATGTTTACCAAACTGTCTTTGGGGACTTCTGTAATGATTCTGTTTTTATCTGGCCACAAAAGATGACAAAGGTGCAGCAATGTGAAGAAAGATACATTAGCTGTCAGAAGACAGGTAACACATCTTGCTAACATACTCCATTCCATTTCCCCCCCAATAGCTCGGAGCAGTGTTTTCTTTTTAAAAGTATCCTATCACCTCTGACAGATGGATTAAGGCTTAAAAGCATCAATATTTTGGGAAAGTGGTACCTGCTGGCAAGGTAGATATAGGTTTGTCATTCAAGAGGTTTTATATTTCCTATTAGGCACTTTTCCTGGGAAGCAGCAACCATTTATTTNAGCAGCAACCATTTATTTTGAACTTTACCTACTGGTGGGGTTTTGGGGTTGGTTGGTTGGTTTAGGGTTTTTTTTTTGTTCTTGTTTTGATTTCTTCAGTGGAGACCTCATCTGTCAGCAGTGGGGAAGAGTGGGAGTGCTTTTCCTTGGTTGTCCTGAAAGGTGAGCACCGGAA
>VZTV01092793.1:0-23778 GCA_013400875.1 Anhinga rufa | reverse complement strand
CGCTGGCCCCCGGGGCCCCCAGTCCCAGTCTGGGCTGGAAAGGCCTCAGTGGCGGGTGCTGCGGTTGCTGGAGGGAGCTGCCGCGGGCACCCGCGCTTGGCTGCGGGCGGCAGAAAGCGCCGGCCGCGCCTCTCGGTGCTGCTGCCGCCGCGGTCAGCTCGTCGAGAGGCGAGATCCGAACACCTCAGACGTGCTTAGCTTCTCGCGTTCTCCCCCAAAAACGCTCCCCAGTGATAAAAACAAACCGTTCTTTTGTTCCGATACATTTTTACCTGGTTGTGGTTTGCGTTGCTGGGGGCTTAGCCAAAGAATTGGTTTTAAATAAGTTTTTAAGGCAGCTTAGCAAGGCCGGGAGGTGAGATCTTGGGCCTCTACAGCGCTGTTGCACGTTTCTCCCTATTCCTGTTACTTCTGCATCTCAAAAGTTTTTAAACAAAACGGTGGGCACAAGTATTCTGTTGTCACTGAGCCTTAATTTTGCCCTTTAGCAAACTCCAAACCTGAGGCATAGGGAAAGTAAGATTAATGGTTTCCTGGTGTTTTAAACATTACGGGAAGGAAGTAAGTTAAAATTTTTCCTAGTAGTTGCTCTTTTGGGTTTGGTTGTTTGTTTTTTTTAAATTAATTTATGCTGAAATGTAACTATTCGGGTGTCCAACTTCTCCAAGCTAAAACACATTCCACAAATATGGGAAAGCTTTAGCCAGATTCCTAGCATGGTTATCTAGGCGGGTCTGGAGGCTAACTAGGGTTACATCTGTTCAAAATCTCAGTGAAGCTTTGTTTAGTCCATACCAAATATTAAGAGGCTCTCACATGACGAGTATCAAAGTGAGCAATCATTTGCTTAACCTCTAGAAATTAGCTGCTTAGCTACTGAAGTGAGAACTAAAGTAGGAAGAAGGATATTCTGCCTGACTGTTCCTGACCCGATCTCGTCTTCACTCGAATCGGTTCTTCCTGTTTTCCCTGGCCACTGGGGCTGTATTGCTTGCAGCATTTTCATTTTCCTGTAGCGATCTTTGACTGTATGACGGGAGTTTTCCAGAGAAGAGAGGTGCTTTGAAACTATGGTACTTTAATTTATGAAGCCAGAGCTGCCTTTTTTTTTTTTTAAGGAGACAGTTCTACCTGACCAGGATGTGTTTTCCTACAGCCCAAGGAGATTCACGGAAGGAAGTCCAAGGGGCATGCACAAAACCTGACTTGATCTCTTCTACTTGTGCACTCCAAGAGCCTGCAAATATAAATCCTGCTTAGCCACAGTAGAGACAGTGCCGATAACACTGGCAACTGTCTCTTGGCTACAAACCAAATTGCAAAAAAATTATCAGGAAAGATGTTATCTTTATTGGTTTTTTGTGGCCATTTCCCAGGCTAGGTGTGATTTGAGGGATAAACATAAACTATTCCCATATTTGGTGCTTTTGGGTTTATCCAATCTTAGTTTGCTCGTGGCATTTTAGGACAAGCAGTGCTCATCTGGCACAACAGAGAGATAGGCTCACAAAGCGTGTAGCAAATTGGGAAGGAAGAAGCAAGCCTAGGTGACTAGTGGTCTTCCTGTCTGTCACACGGTATCTTACGTTAGCACCTGGGCTGGGTGCTGCCTAGGCTGAGCGTTCCTGGCGTGTGAACTCTGTGATCCTCAACCTGAGCAGAGTGCTGCTTCCCATTAGCAAGCCTAGGCTTGAATGTTCCCTTGTGCTAACAGACTGTTTCCAGAGTCATAGACAGACTGCAAAATGAGTTGGAAGTGGTTTCTGTATATGTTACTATATAAGAAAATTTATTTTGTTAAATGCTCACTAGCGAATTCAGATCTTGAAGAGTTTTTCCTGGGGGAGTTCTGGTGACTAATTTTTTCTTTTCTGCCACTAGACTTCCGCCTGGCTCTTATTCAGCTTCATGTATCTGCTGTTAAATCAGATAACCTTCAACGAGCCTGCAGACTGGTGAGAGAAGCATCAGCTAAAGGAGCAAAAGTTGTGGCTCTACCTGTGAGTAAAGACCATGGTCTACTTAGCACCTATACCTCAAACCCTTGGAAACCTCTTTCTAGCATTAGTAATGCATTATATACTCCTGTTTCTCTCTGGGTAGCTTAGATCCTGTATGAGGCTCCAAACTGGGAAAAAAAAATGGGTTCTATCTAGCAGCATACTTAAGAGGGGGAAAACAAGAAGCCAAAAAAAACCAACAGGCGGGTTGTAATTTTTTTGTGGTATAAGATTCTGGTTTGGTTTTTGCCTGGGTTTAAATCCCAGGCAATTCTGTCACTGGTATGTTCTGAATTCACGAAAGTGACACCGTGGTTTGAATCTTTGCAGAAGACTTCTGTGCTAGAAACGTAGGAAAAGGCGATTTTTCAGCTAAAGAATGTTGATATGAAGATGAAAGAAAACAGGTATACAGTGACTCTCTTTGCCCTAGTTGTTCCAGATTAGATAGTACATGAGAAACAAAATAGACTTAAGACATTTCCAGCAGGTCATTTGTGGCTGAATTATGATTAAGACGCATTTCTTTTGTGACTTCCTTGTGTGGGAACATAGACAGCCACTTAAAATTACTGATCATTTCTGATTTACTTTTTGGACTTCAGCCACGATTATCTTGCTGAATTCTCACACAGATGAGTGTGCTGGCAATGAGGTGACCTTCCCAGTGCAGCTTTGAGCTTTTTTTCCTTTCTTCCTGGGGTTACACGTGTTACCCCTGTGCCTTGCAGCATCTGACTTGGGAGTGCAAAGTCCTCTGGGTGAACTTTTGGTCTGAATGTTTTACACACAGAATGTTTTCCCTCCTGCAGTCACCGGTGAAGCATTAAACCTTCCCAGCTCCTCTGTGCTTAACATAACTCTTGTGTTGCAGATGTGACCTTTGATTATTCTGGCTGGGCCTCCTACGTTGAGATTATCTATTATTTGCCAGTTTCATCATGTGTACAAACCTTCAGTTTTCCAGACCTGTTCAGTTGAGATATTCGCTTTGCCAATGATAATTTATGCTTTTAGAGTAAAACTTGTCACGGACAAGTGACACTTGTCACGGGCAAGACTTTTGGGAGGTAAATTTTGTGCTGGCATTAGGACGTGGGCATGAAATATTCTCTTCCCTCCACATTTTTTTTTAAGTCACACTGCGTAAAGAAGAGAAGTAACTTGCACTGACTATATAATCTACACCCCTGCAGAGGCATATGGCAGTTTTCCTGTGACATGTTAGCCTTGATGTGTTTAACTTTTTTCATTTCTGAACCAGGAAAAATTTGTGAGAGAAAAACAGTTTGTAATGTTTATGGATAAAGAAATAAAACCAGAATCCATTTGAATCTATAAATTGATAGAAAGCAATTCAAAGATCTTTCCCCGTATTCGTAGTGTAGAGAGTGTGCGGTTTTGTTCCATCATCAACTTACGAACAGCCCCATGCGCTGCTACCACGAGCCTGCACAGAGGTCTCTGCCTGTTCTTTCGAGCCTGTGGTTTCAGCACCACCTGCATTGACGCTGCAAGTGTCAAGATGAAGGTGGACGCATCTGGCGTTGCTTTCGTTTCCTTGACATTTCGTCCAACTTTCAAAAGCCTGGGAAGCTCATTTGGCAGCCTGCGGGGACTTCCCTTCCTGCCTCTTACATCTACAAATTCCGCTGTGGGTTAGCTGGCACCTGCTGGCCCAGTGTCTGTATTTGGAGCAAAAACATCCATCCAGTTTTGGTTCCATTAGTCCAGTTCAGTAGAATCTACTACGGTTGTTAAGAAGTTTGCTTGAGCAGTTAAGGTATAAATGTTTATTGTGCTAATCACAGCTTGACTTTTTTTTTTCCTTTCCTTTTTTGGGGGTCTTGTTACAGCTTCCAGTGAGCAAAGGTAAGAGTCGAGGCAGATCCTTGGGCTGGGAATCGCTTGCCGAAGAGTAGGTGGTGGTACTGTTTGATAGCCTATCTGTGGCCTTCAGCTCTACTCCTTTAGGGGACAAAAAAGTGCTTGGGGCGGGTGTTTCTCATCCTCGCAGAGCTGGCAAATATAATGCAGCGTAAAAGTTCTGGATATCTTGGGCATCTCAAACACCACTAGCCACCTAATTTAGGCATCTGAAGTGCTCTGTTAATCTTACTGTCTAAAGATTACATGCCTGGTTCCGAGGGATAGCAAATCTTTAACTAGAGCCGAGGACAGAAGGCACTGTCCAGTTGCGAGGAAATGGCGTTTAAAGGATTGTTTTAGCAAAAGAATAAGTAATTTTGAGAAACGCGTGCTTTTGCAAAGGTCCTTTTAAAAATGAAGAAATCATGGGCTGTGGATGAGCACGAGCATTGCACAGTTCTGAGAGGATCTATTCAGCGTGTAACTTGTCAAACGGGCCAGGTGGAACTTAGCTCATTGTTCTGATGAGAACGTCCCTTGTGATCTTGCGAAGTCTAGGATGATAAACGTGCTAACCTTGTTACTTGCAGCTTGCATGATACCTCTCCTTCTAGAGGTCTGGCACGCATTCACGCCAACACCCCCACTGCATTTTCTCTAGCTGTTAAGGTCTCTCTGGCCTCCTGATATTTTCTGATTTGCGTATTGAGCAAACTAAACTAAACTCCTGTAACTAAAGATTGTACGAGGACTCTGATAGCGGGGAGTTTGAAAGGTCAAGTACATCTTGCAGTGGTGTTACTGGGTTTCAACTTTACTTTTTCCCCCCTAATTCTAGGAATGCTTTAATTCTCCATATGGAACTAAATACTTTAAGGAGTATGCGGAGAAGATCCCCGGGGAATCGACACAGAAGCTCTCAGAAGTTGCAAAGGAATGCAGCGTATATCTTGTTGGAGGTAGTTTACTCTCAGCAACCATCTCATTGAGGGAAAAGTGGGCAATGTCTGTTAGTGCCTTTGGATCCAAATTCCATGTAATACAGTGGGGGAAATCTTTGTTCTCGCCTTTACAAAGGATCCATTCCAGAAGAGGATGGTGGAAAGCTGTATAATACGTGTGCTGTCTTTGGGCCTGATGGTGCTATGTTGGCAAAGCATAGGAAGGTAAGATGGCAGAATATTGTTATTAAAAGGTTTCTCAGCAGTGTTGCACAAATTATTTCATCTGTGCCTAAAGCTGATGTGAATTAGCAGAATCTCGCATTAATAAGGTGCATACTGTCAGTAAAATTGCATGTAACTTTTATTTGGGACATGTAAACACCCCTCCCAAAGGTGGTCATAAATTTGTTCTGGATAGGGGTGGCAGAATACAGACAGCATAACTGGCTTTTCCCAGCTGCTGGGAAGAGAGTAAATCCTGATCCGACTCATCGGTGTACCTTGGTCTAGGTCTAAATTGTAGAGCCACTTAAGTGGGATCAGGATTGTCCCTTGGGTTCCCAATGCATGTAGTCCTTCTGTTATCATAAATACTGTTCTTTACGTACTTTTTGTGTGCGATGTGTGTGATTACTGCAGACAACCATGCAAGTCAAAGCTCCGTAGTTAAGCCGTGTGCTGTTTGTGGTAGATGCTTGCTTGCTGTCGTCTTCCACCTGGACATTGCTTTGTGCCTTCTGAGAAGCTACCTCTTATTCGGAACTGTTGTGTGTAGTTTCTGTTAATCCGACAGGCGCACAGGTGTCATTCCTTAGGGGGACGACAGCTTATTTCTTTCAAGGAAAAACAAAAAAGGGAATGCGAGGTTACTTGGAACAAATGAGGTGGTGCAAAATACCTCTGGGGTGCGAGTATTAATTTGTTCTGTTAACTGATTCTGCACCTACCTACACTATTGGCCCACTTTCTGAAGTACTGTGTTGCCTTCCATCCTTCATACCACACCAGTCTGCAGGCCCAGTAGTTGTTTGTCGAATGAGTGCAGGCTTGTACTGTGTAAATGGGAACAAATAATCATGTAACAACAGCTGTGTTATTAGGAAGCTCTGGTCAGGAACAGAAGCTTCCTTTGGAAGGGAGGGATAGAGACTGTGTGCAGGGTCCAAGAGGCATCTGCATAGCTGAAGTCATGGGAACTTTATGACTTGGTGAAGGTATTTTCTGGAGAAGCTTCGCAGGAACGGGATTCGAATCTTAGAGAGGAAAATAGCACCTGCTTTAACATACTTTAAAATCATTCTGACAAATTCAAGACAATTATGTGTATCCTTTCTTTTGCAAAATTCCTCATTAGATCAAGCTATCTAGCTGTTTTGCAGGGATTCTTTCCATAGGGAAGATACAGAACCATACTACAAATTAATTGTTGTATTTTTAGCTATTTTTAACTACACTCTATTATTGTATGGGAGAAGGACTGGGCATTCTATTTGGTAAGTAATATAAACGTTTGATACGTGCATCACTTGGGTCACAGGGATTATGTGTGTTGTTTAAATGGCTAGTCTTCCCCCCCTCCACCCCCAATAACTTTAGACATGTATAATTCTGTAAAGAAGAAAACTGCTTTAAATCATCTTTAGGAGACCTCACAATCTTAAGCAATGTTTCGCTGGGATCCTGACACAAGAGTAGTCTAGTGCAGTAACTAGCAAACACGTGCCTAGTAGAAAGAGGCTCAAATACCAAGCAGAGAAATTGTTATTAATTGTTATTAATCATGCTATAATTACAGGTTCATTTGTTCGACATTGATATTCCTGGGAAGATACAGTTCAAAGAGTCTGAAACACTGAGTCCAGGGAATAGTTTCTCCGTGTTTGATACTCGTGAGTATAAGACAAGCCCTCTCATTAAGGAGCTCTACCACAATCACACTCGAGTCATTCTGGAGTTCTCTTCCCCCTCCTCCTCCCCAGCGATGGATTTTTAGGCTATCAGATTTACATTAGGCATTGACAACCATGGCAAGCGCTGTTTGTTTGTTCCAAGTGCGTGGGTCACTTCTGAAACTTTTAAAAAGGTGATGTGATTGCAGAAGGACGGGGGAGCTGAAAGGTCTGGCATGCATCATGGCACTTCCCTTGGTGAATGGTGGTCCTACTGGTTTGTGGAAGAGAAGTTACTGTATTTTTTTTTTATAGCAGTTACATCTTTGAAGTGGTTCTTCTAAACATGGCTTGGAAAAGAATATGTGTAGCAAACAGCTACAGTGGCACATTGTTTCATGTGAGAATGATATAATGGAGGAGGCAATCAGCTGTTAATCCTATTCCAGTGTTCCTGAACAGGCCACATCAGATAAAAAAGCAAGACACCTGCTACCCCCGCCTCCCCTCAGTGGTCAAAAATTAACACACCCTGTTTACGGAGCTCTCCCAAGGGTCTTGTCTCCCACCGTCACCATCTCCTCCTTGCAATGTGTATGCTGTAAGAACGTACGTGACTGTAGTTTCTCTAGTCCGTGAAGAGCAGCGAGTGCTTTCTGTTCTTGAAAGGAAAACAGTTGAAAAACCCACAGCTAAATCAGAGAAAAGCATTTCACAAAGACCTGACTTAATATGATTTTGTGGAAATGGCTGTTTTTAAAGGGTAGATAAGGCTGCTCCTCACAGTCTTCCTCTCATCATGAAGCATGAGTTCTCCCCCACACGTAGCCAATGCTTGTTACAGATGAGGATACACATTTAAATATAGCTCCTCTTGTTACTGTGAGGCATACCAAGTAACAGCTGGCGGGTCGGCTGCAGGGAGTCTTGGGGCTGCTTTTGCCTACTTGCGATAGCGACATGACTGTTGTCTCTTGTGTTTTGAGAACAGCGTACTGTAAAGTGGGCCTGGGCATCTGCTACGATATCAGGTTTGCTGAGATGGCTCAAGTCTACGGACAGAAAGGTGAGGCTGGGTCACCTCGTGGGGCATGGGTGGCCCTAAGGCCCGAACCGGCTCGGAGTGGTACATGCGGGGCAGCCCGTGTGGTCAGGCACTCTTAGCCTTGCCCGGTAATGCGAAATGCATCTGGTGGCCAAGACTTTGTTACTCGAGTGAGTGTCTGTTCTCTTTGAGTAAAGTAACAGTCGTTTCCTGGCCGCATTTGCCAGGGAGTGATGGAGGTGGGCAATCCCCAGGGCTTTGCTGACTAAGTCATTGCCCGTGTCCTGCACGGCCGGGCTCTGTTTGCTTCCATTGTGGGCAGCGGTTGGGAAGTACCGAAAGAAACCTTGCCTTCAGCCTCAGCATGAGGGGCTGCTCTAGGGTAACCAATCTTCCTCTTAATGATGGCTGGGTCTGATTTTCTTTTGACAAAGGTTGCCAGCTGCTGATATATCCAGGGGCTTTTAACCTGACAACAGGACCAGCTCATTGGGAACTGCTACAAAGGGGGCGGTAAGAACAAAGTAACGCTTACCCTCCTGGTCCCCAGGGAGTGTCAGGGTGTGGAACTGAAGTTCCAAATGACGCCGAGCATCAGAAGCGGTGCCGCAGGGCAGCTCTGCTGCTGGAGCAGCACCTCTCCTCAAGCCTTGCATGGGGCGCCAGAATGATTTTGCTGTCAAGGAGAAAAGCGGGAAACGCTTATCCTTTACCCCTGCAGCCCCTCCGCAGCTAGGCCCTTTGGAGGACCTTTTCCCCGTGGCTCTGTAGGCACCCTCCACACACAGACTTCTAGAGAGGAGAGCCACTCACGTTTGAGAACCGCTCCAATCACAGATAGAAATAGACCGGGGATTCCTGAACGCAGTATTCGTTATTCCTTTGGTCAGCTTCAGCCAGTTTGGCCGCATACTGAGCGAACGTGTCATTCGTTCTACCCGCTGACTCTGGAGCAGGTGCTAGAGACTTCTCTTTCCAGACTCTGCTTTCTCTGACCTTCGTATCATTTACAATTTTGGCTAGTCCTTGGGAAAATAGATAGCTTGCCCTTCAGCGTGAATTCTTTCTCTTCTGCTTAGTTAATNTCTACTCACTTTTTCTCCCCCTTTCCTCATCTTTCTGTGAACACAGGGCTGTTGATAATCAAGTCTACGTAGCTACCGTATCTCCTGCTAGAGACGAAAAAGCGTCATATGTTGCCTGGGGACACAGCACTGTAGTAAATCCATGGTGAGTTCAGAACAAAGCCAAACCCACCTTTTCTTGGTTTAAAAACTGTGTTTTACTCGACAGTCACATTGCAGTCCCAGCTGTCACAGGTTCTTGGTAAAAAAGCACCTGAGACTTAAGCCTACATTCTCAAAGTCATCCTTTCAAACTCTGACTGAAAAACAAGAGAGAAACTAAAACTGGTTTAACAGTATGAATTCTTTTTGCTAGCAGAGAGGCTACTTAGGACTAGTACTTAGCATTAGTTAAGCATTAGTTAAGCTGCTGAGCTTTTCAGCTTGCCTCCGAGCTTCAGTCCGTTACATACTGCGCATTGTGGTAATCCTCTGTGCAGAACTGAACCATCTTAAACAGCTTGCACCGAACTACTAAGAACAACGTAAGAAAGAACAAGAACGTAAGAAAGAACAAGAACGTCCTCAGCTAGAAGAGAGGCACAGTCTGACTTAAGCAGAAGCAGCACAGAGGGCGCACAGGAGGTAAAAGCAACCACACCTTCAGGCACTTATTTTTCTTTCAAATAAATCCACGGATAGTTCTCTTCCAGATGGTTGCAAAGTAAGAAAAGCTTTATCTTGAGCTTTTAGCTTTATATGAGGAAGGCAGTGATGGAACCCCTCGTGGGAGACACGGTAAGTCATGTTGGTAGCTCGTGCAGAGTACACGTATACTCCTGTTAAAGCCAGTGGGAGCTGAAGGAGAAAGTGTTGGTCTCTGCCGTATGTGGCTGTCCCTGGTGAAGCTGTCTCCTCTCCCCATGGCTGTATCACACGCTTACGTCCCCTGGTTCTCACAGTTGCTCTTACCATGATTCCTGATCTTTGGAAACACGCTTCTGTTAATATGTGTATGTCACATACAAAATGTGCCCCGCGTAAGGCCTGGAAGCAGTTTCTGTAATGACAGAGTTAGGAATTGTGAAGCTATTTTCGGGACAGCCTTGTCTTCACAGCTGATGGGGTGGGAGCTGCCTTCTGTACAAGCAGCGGCAACTGGACCGATGCCTCGAGACCTCTGTGTTAATGCTGTGAACAAATGTGCTTAACTTTGCAGGGGCGAAGTCATAGCCAAAGCTGGGGCTGAGGAGACGGTCCTATACACAGATATAGGTACGGGTAAAGGGGTTTGTTGGGTTTTCTGTTTTTCCCTGCTTTCTTTCTTGAGTAAAAAATGCTGCTCTTTCCCCTGCCTTCACTCAGAGCAAGTCGGGAGCTTTCCTTTTTGACTGCTGTTCTAACAGCTCTTTCTTCTCCTCCTGCAGATCTGACGAAACTTGCAGAAATACGTCAACAAATTCCTATTTTGAGCCAGAAGCGTTGTGATCTCTATGGCATAGAGATGAAAAAGTGAAGCTGGGCGATGTGGGAAGGCTCGGGTGGCACAACGGCTGCTGCTTGTTCGTTTGTTTTAAATTAGCTTGGTGGTGGAACTCCAAAATTGACTCAAATACAACTTTTATATGTCTGCTCATGCTTAAGTACTTCACAGCTAGGATAAAGGCTGGAGGTGAAATCACTTCAACGCAGTAGCAGTTAACACGGCTTTTTATGCATCACAATGTTTTAGTTACCTTTGGGGGCGCTTTTTTGTAGAACGTAGAGTCGGGAACCTTGTTCTCTCTGGCAATCCTCCGCAGTCAGCCTCGGTATCGTGACTTTTTCAGGGAATTATCAGATAATCTAGAAGCGTGATTCTTCCACCTCTGTCCTTCTTGGCTGTACGTGCCTTAACAAAATTCCTCGAATGCCCAACTTGGAAAACTTAAAATTTAACACGCTACGGCCGAGTTCTGCTCTGTGCTCCTTGGGGACAAGGCAAGAAGCTGCCAGAGAGAGCTACTGTAGGAGAATCTGTAACAGGTTTTGGCTCATGTGTCTTGGCCTGGAGTATACGTATTAAATTCTCCTTGTTGCAGTTCCCGTTTATTGCTGGTGATGACACCGTCCTGTTAAAGCAGTCGCGGTGTCACCACACCCTTGCTCTGCACACGCCGCCTGAACAGGCTTTAGTCCTGCCGCCTGGCAGCCCTCGCCTGGAGAGGCCACGGGGAGCCAGTGCCAAGGGTCAGAGAGGTGGTGGCGCTGCCCGCTCTCTCCGCCCGCCCACGGTCTTCCAGAGGCGGGTACTAGAGCTGCTCGATGTTCAACGCGGTGCTGCTACTGCAGGCCACCTCCCCGCAGCCGCACGGCAAATACTCCTTCCTTCGCTGCTCTCGCTGGAGAGACGAGCAAACTGGTGATTAAAGAGGGCTTGAAAGCACTCGACGCCAGCCTAGCAGTCCGTAGGGTTGCTGGGTCTGGATTTTTTCCCTTGGAAGGAAGACGCCTTGCTACTTCTAATGGAAAAAAGATAAGAATTTGCAAATGGCTTTTTCTTTTCTCCTTGGGATGAAAAAAAAAGCAGCAACCCTCACTATCCAGCCTTTACCGCTCAGCTTTCAGCTTCCCGGCAGCAAGAACGATACAGCCACAAGGCTGCAGGAGATGCCTGGGTGCAGAAGCGGAGGAGGGGGAGAAGGTCTTGGCACACTCTAGCTAACCGCTGCTTTCCCCCAAGACCACCTTACCTTCTTACTCGCGTTCAGCCTTCCTCCTTTTCCCCCAGCTGTGCTCTTGGCTTTTTTTAATGCTCTTTTTGGCTTCTCTGGAAGGAGCTGGGTGTGTGTTTTTTATAGAGAATTAATGGTCGAATCAAGCCCAGCCCTGAGGCATCTTTCCCCTCCAGCGACCGCTCCCGGCGGCGGCACTGCAGCCCAGCAGCAGGCTTTGGTCTGTGCTTGTCACTGCATTTTGGGGTAGGTACTCTACTAGAACTTGTAAGAAACAAGCCACAGCGCAGAAGGTGAAATGAAGATTTATTTGTTGAAAAATAAATATAAAAAAACCCAACAACAATTTACCATTTGAGTCAAGTCTCCTGCACTAGATTAGTGCCCTCCACATACTCAACAGCCACCGCCCGTGCCGCCATCACCGGGCTCCAACCTCTAAACCACAGCAGCTATCGTACATCCATTTTTCTAAACTGCGCCGAGGCTCTGCCTTCCCCGCCCCTCCCCACACCAGTTTAACGTGCAGCAGGAACTAAGGGCTACCTTTGCAGGACTAAAGTAGTGCAGGATTCTCCTGGGCTGACCACGGAGTTTTAAAAATGCAAAGCGCGGCCTGCGACAGACACAGAATGGGCGGGCCGGACCCTCCTCCCCTGGAACCCCAAAGGGAGAAGGGATGAAAAGCTGCAGCAAGCTGCTCTGGTGAGCTCGGCCGAAGAGGCGGTGCGAGCTCGCTCCTCCTCAGTCTGTCAGGACAGCGTCCAAGCACCTTGGTTTGGGAGGAGGGTTTGGGGGGCTCCAGTGCAATCCCCACAGCAGCGATGCAAATGTGACTGTGAATTTTGGGGGGGTTTCAGTGAAAAAAGTACACAAACAGTTCTCAGCCAGGTAATGCCTAAAGCAGTCGATGCTCGAGCTCCCTGCGTTGGTACAAACCAGGCACTTTAGATAGCCACGTTTTACATACGCACCAGTAGTCTCCAGGTACAGAAACCCAGCCAGTAACAGCCCTGAAAGAGCTCCAGGATGTGTCAGCCTGCGGGAATTCCAGTTCTTTTTAGAATGGCAGAAGCGGCAGTAAGGGCTGTTGCATCGGGCAGGTTACTGCCACCGCGCTGGGAAGCCTGGTTAAAGCTGCACCGACGCTGCTCTGACTAGTCCCAGCCCAAGTGCCAGCCCCGCTCCTTCGCAGGGCTTAGTTCCCTCTTCGCTCTCCATCTGCAACCGGAGCCCAGCAATTCAAGTCACAACTTTTAAGCTCCGTTTTGGCAAACTTGGCTCAAACAGGGATTTCACATAATCGGAATTAAGAGGCAAGACAACTACGGGCAGAAGCAGCTTCCCGGAGTCACCAGGAAATGCCAGTTTTATCCAAGGCTTCAGTACCACCTTCCTATGTTATTTCAGCGGATTTATATATTTTTTTAAATAGCAGCAATACTCGTTTCACTTCGGCTCTCGCTCCCTACTAAAGCAAGCTTGTCTCAAAGCTCCCACGCACACCTGGCTTAAAGCAAAACCTCAGCTCTATCAGCCATTTAACAAAACCAAACCCTTTTATGAAAGGGAGGCAGCCGCGCACACACAGTAGCGGGGCGTCAGCGCCCCGATTCCCAGCTCTCCTGGCTGGATTTCCTTTCCACTGTAATCTTCAGCTCTCCAGGTCATACCTCCGTGGGTGATGGAAGGAAGTGGCGATAAGACTCATTAATTCCACGTCTCCTCCTCATTTTCTCTTAAAGGTTGAAGTGAGAGAAGATGCCGGGAGTCAGTCATTATTCGTCCTTCCTAGAGTCAGAGCAATGTCAACTAAGCAGAGCGAGCACCACTGCAGAGAACGCCTTCACCAGAGCCTGTTCTTATACATGTCAGAGAGAGACTCCAAGGTAATATTTATTTTTTCAGTTTACAGGTGATACGTCATTTACAAAAAAAAAATTACAGACAACGCATCCTTTCAGTGCAGTTTCAAACTAGTTCAGGAACAGGCAAAAG
Source organism: Anhinga rufa (assembly GCA_013400875.1). Lineage (NCBI taxonomy): Eukaryota > Metazoa > Chordata > Aves > Suliformes > Anhingidae > Anhinga > Anhinga rufa. The sequence continues at coordinate 10,255 of VZTV01092793.1, read as the reverse complement.
TCTGTGATGATTTGGAATGCTAGTATTCGACAGCACATGCTTTTTTTCCCTTAATTGCTTGGGTGGGGTGAGGAATGGGGTACGGGCCGGGTGAAGAGGGGAAAATGCCAATGTAAATAAGGCCATGCGAATAAAAACTCCTCGGGAGAACAGCTCACAGCGGTCAGTCTGGTGTATTTTTGTTCAGAGGCTGGAAGTTCCAGAAGATGTTTGACACTTGTTAGGTGCGGCGCCCTTAGAAGCTGCCGGAACCTTCCGGTGCCTTCAGTTCTGCACCAATGCTATGATTTCAGGTCGCCCTCTGAGCTAGCTCCAACAGAATGATTAAATCATTACATCTACTCTCTACCATTTCACTTCTCGGCTGTAGTTGCTGGGAGAAAGGAAGGTCAAGTGGAAAAGACAAGCTGCTGCGGTATGGTGGCACAACTAGAGAACGAGACGGTCTGACCGCAGCATGGTTCATGGCTTTAAAGGATGAACTACATTAGACAACTCAGCACAAGCAAGCCTATGATTTCAGGACAGAAAGAAGCCCCAATTAGTGTATCATAAATTAAGCTACATCAGTTGCATATTTGCATGAGGCTTATCCAGCCACATCGATCCAGGAGAGGCAGGATGGACAGACTGACTTCCATACCAGAAAGCTCAACCCAAAGCGCGAGAGCCCCCTGCGAAGTTCCTAGCCAGAGGAAGACAGCTCATACGAGTACTTCATGGTGTGCCAGCCTGCTATTTGCAGAACAGCCACTTCCTTCCTACAGCATTTGTCGTCTTGGACAAGATGGGGCCTACGGAACAAGGACGTGGCAGATTCTAAATCCATAATTCAAAGTTTTAGCCTATGCTTTGTTCCTCACCTCACTTAATCCTGCAAAAGGGCTATTACAAGGAGCAGATGAGAACACGGCAGTCTCTAGAGACTGAAGAGAATTAGCTGTCACATTTAAGCAAGAGCATCAGAGATTACAACGATTATATGCAAGCATGACCTTACCTTGGCAGCTCTACTCCCAGCAGCGCTTTCTGTTCGTGAAAGTCCCCCTGAACAATCTCCTGTGACACTGGGTAAGGACTGCTGCACAAGGACACAGCCACTCTTCCAGTAAAACCTACACTGAAGCAGTGGTACCCGGCCTCTTTCCCCAGGCAACCTTTTTACTAGCTCTCCTATAGACTACTTTCGGGCTTTCTGGGGTGAGGAGAAGGACTAGCAAATTAGTTCCCTAGTAGCTGCCACAGGACTATTTCTAAGTTAGTTATGCAGAGGGCGGGAGAGGCTTTAAGGGAAGATTGTGCATGCTTGCATATATTTACAGGGATTCTCTCCATGTCTACTGACTTAAAAAAACCCTCTATTATTAAACAGTTTGAAAATTAATTTTTTCCTTTTTGCAAAATTAAAATCAACCCTAAAGGATTAATTGCATATAAAAAAGAAAACTATTTTACAGCACTGACTAGTATTACCTTTAAAATCAACAGGAAAAAAACCCCACATGCTGTAATATTGTTTGATAAAGCAAAAATCGCCCACAACATAATCACCCAAAATGAACCAGTGTGAAGTTTTTATTTGCATGGCCAAAATATCTTCCTTTCGTTCCCCTGCGACTTTATTTCCCTTAACCCGCTTTAAGGGTTTTGCTGCAGAAGGAACAAGACGCAACACCGCATACTTCCTTGAACAACCACTCCCACAACACCTAAACATTTAACAGATGTAGCAAATGACAACACCACGAACGGGAAAAAACTAAGTTCCGCCATTCAACATGGTCTGCAACAGCGTCTTTAGGGCCGGCTGAAGTGGGCAACTTCACTTTAGAAGGTCATTTCCCCCTCATCTCTTTACAGCGTTGGTGGTTTCAATCCATACTTCTTTGCAACTTCTGTCTGGGCGTAGGCAGCATCACAGAGCGAGTAGAGGTGGGCCATCTCCATTTCGGATTTGGCCAGGTTGATAGCTTTGTTGAACATTTCAATGGCTTTATCCAGATTACCTCTGAAATAAACCAAAATGGCGTCCAATTAAGAGCGGCAAAGCAATCTTGGCATCTCCACAGCACCTCTTCTCCTTCAGGCCTTACACTCTCCACTACTAACAGCTTAAACGGGCTTTGGGAAGAGCCACCACGAGAACTTGCGATGATGATGAGCAAACCGAGAGGAGTCGTTACCGAGCCTAAGCAACTAGGCAGCTGTCAAACAGCCTTCCTCTTGAGGGCCCCCACGGGTGGTAGTAGGGGATAAAATGTTCTCCACGGGACACCAAGTTTACTACAAAGTTAATGCTGGGACAAATAAATGAACTCTCACCTCCCTTGAAAAGAGTTTTTATACTTCAGAGAAAAACTAGCACAGACGAGAGCTCACGTTATTTAAATAGGAAACGCTTGCACATTTTCTCATGGCAACAGTTGAACTGTCTGTTCTTTTCATGGCTAGACATGTAAAGAAGAAAAAAAGACTCAACTATACTCTCAGCTACCCCCCAGACCTTTGCACAATCATCACACAATGCACTGTTACAGACTAGTGCATTAGTCTTTCCTCTTTACCCCGTGAACTTGCCAACTGCAGTCCTGTCAGAATTAAACCCAAATCATCAGGCTTGAGAGTACGGCTCAGGATCCTCAGTACAAACGCTCCACTAAGATACGTTTAAGGACTACATTAGGTACACAGGAAGCCTAGTAGCGCTTAAGGAAGTCACTTTAAATGCAGAAGGGATGTATTTAAACACACACAGACTCATCTGCGTGTTGTCCAGTAAGTATGACATTGGTGAACAGAACTGTCGGATCATAAAGCACAACTAAGCCGTAGGGAAAGGAAGGCTTCGCCTCAGAGTTACAGAACTGAAATCGGGACTTCGGGTAAGAGCTGGTCTTGCACAGCACTGGGGAGAAGATCTTAAGAAAGACTTAAGATCCGTAAGAAAATCCAACGGACTGGTGTAACTGCAAATGTAACTAAGAACTCTTAACACCACAATTCAACATTACCTTTGCACTTCAATCGTTCCCATGGTTTCATATGCAAAATCACATTTGTTATCAATTTCAATGGCCTTGCTTATGAGTTCTAACCCTTTGTCTAAATCTTGCTTCCACTGGAGCTGAAGTAAACTAGAAGAGAAAGAAAACTTTGAACAAACTTCACATAATCCTCCAAAACCCTCATTGTGTAAGCACACAAAAAACCCCAAATGTATTTAATTCCTAACGCAGGGCAGACAGTAACTTCACAGCTTTTAAACACATGCACGTGAAAGTCACTTTCAATAAGCCATGTTACCAGTTTACTAACCCTAAAGAGAGGTAAATTCCTCCCCAAAAGACTTGTTACAAGTTGTTTTACGAAAGAAAAAAACTTCAGCACAAAGCTGAAATTCAGATAGAGCTAAAGTAAAAGTCAGACATACTTCAAGTAGACACTCAATTAGGAGGGAACACTACCAAAACTTTCCCGAAACTTAATTACGGTTTAGTCAAGAGAAACTGTAGAAATACATCCAACGGCAGTAAGATGTTTTCACAAAGTTATTTCTCCTGGCTAAACTTCTAAACACAAACATTCAATTCAGGTTGATTCATCTAAATATGCCACCTGCCCTTGACCAAAAGGATCACAAACTCAACACGTACCCTTTATGAACATACGTAGTGGCGTTGTCTGGCTCAAGGTCAATGCATTTATCGTACATTTCATCAGCCTTGCCAAACTGCTGTTGATCGGTTAGTGCCTGCATCAAAAGAGAAAGCTGTATGTCAATGTGCAACCAAACCACGCACTCCGCGCATGGCTAATTCTAATTAAAACCACGCTGGCAGTGTCAGATTAGATACAGATATTAGAGATTAGATGTAGCTCTCTCGCCGCAGAGCGGGCCAGGCACATCAGTTACCAGAGTTCAGCTTCAAAATTGAGACTTTTTAGAAGAAAGTCGCTAGGCGTTAAGTGCACAAATTACTGATCACAGTGCCATCCGTACTGCAAGTAAAAACCATTCTAAGAAGTCTGCACCTGCAAGTATCCACTTCTTCCTTTTTCAAATATATGTCTTTCAAGAGGAAATGCATCCACACTACCCACCTACTTAGAATCAGACCATCTCATGCGTCGTACCAGAACCAGCAGTACGTTTTCTTAGAGGAGAAATGCCAGTCGCTGTTACAAGTATACTCTGAACACCTGTACTGAACTCTGCTTGGCCAGTACCTGCCATCTGTAGCAGAACGAAACTGTTCCTCTAGTTCCACAGGTTTAACTCCCAAATTACCCAGAGAATCCCTGACATCCATCAAGCGAGATGCCACACACATGCAGGAATTCAAGGGGAAGTGTACGCCAGACCTGTCTCCTAATAACCACCCTTGCCTCTCATCACTTATATTCTGCTCCACAAATTCCCCCCTCTACTTTCTCTACCCCACAACATCCGTACCCATAAATTCAGGTAGCTTGTTAAAGACAGCATGCGTTATCTCAAAATTTATTCTCAGAAATCTTTATATATTATTTGAAGAAGTGCATGTTAACCAAGATAAAAAGAGAATGCAGCATTTTTTTAGAGAGAGAGATAAACGTACCTGAGCATAGAGTGCATAGCCTTCAGCACACTTTGGAAATTTTTTTATGACATCTTCAAAGCCTTTCATGGCTACTTGCACAGGCAAAGGATTATTTCCTGTATAAGCTTGGCGATACTATTCAAGAAAGAAAGAGGAAAAAAAAAAGAAAAAAGGAAAAAAATGAAGCGCTACAAAAAAGGCTCATCAGACCTCTACCCACTTCCCCAAGACATGCACGCATCTTACAATTCGAAGTTCCAGAAGGTGCCGTGCCTGTACATTCTACTAAATCTGGTTCTAGGAGCTTACTCTGTGTCCAAGTCTCTTGTAGAGTGGACTTGGAGCGGAAAAAGGGTGAAAGAAGGAAGCCATAAGGCCCGATAGCTGCCAATAGCCTCCCTCTACTTCAAAAGCCTAGAAATTCCAAGCCTAGAATTCCTCTTTGTTCACACCATGCAAAGCTGTCCTCAGAAGATTCCTGCATGCAGAGGCATTGTACCACCCTGAACTGTTTCCGGTTTCTTGAAGAGGACTGTTTTCCACAACATTAAAGCTTTATTTAAATCAATTTTACATGATACAATTGGTGAAGGGTTTAGAGGGGAAGCCATACGAGGAGCAGCTAAAGTCACTTGGTGTGTTCACCCTGGAGAAGAGGAGACTGAGGGCAGAGCTCATCACAGTCTGCACCTTCCTCACAAGGGGAGGAGGAAGAGAGGCAGGCGCTGATCTCTTCTCTCTGGTGACAGGACCCGAGGGAATGGCAGGGAGATGTGCCAGGGGAGGGTTAGGTTGGGTATTAGGGAAAGGCTCTTCCCCCAGAGGGTGGTGGAGCGCTGGAACAGGCTCCCCAGGGAGGCAGTCACGGCACCCAGCCTGGCGATGTTCAAGAAGCACTTGGACAAGGCCCTCAGAGACATGGTGTGAATTTTGGGGTTGTCCTGTGCAGGGACAGGAGTTGGACTCGATGATCCTGTGGGTCTCTTCCAGCTCAGGACATTCTGTGATTTTATGATTCTAATTAGAGCAAAGATCTGTGCTCCTCTACCACAAAACAGAAAAGATGACCTACTGTTTGACAACGAACATTTCAAAATGAAAGCAGCAAACCCTTTCCCCAGCTGAAGAAACTGCTGCATTATTTATCTTATTGTTAAAAGTTAGAGATGTTTGTTGCCCTGCTTTTCCATTAAATTCGAACAAAACTGAAGTACAGTATGTTTTCCAGAACTCTTTAAAAAGAAAGAGCACCCAGATAAACACCAACACGTTACGTACCAGAGCGAAACATTTCTGTGCTTGAGCCAAGGCAGAATCGGGTCGCAATCGGATACATTCATCAAAGTCTTCCACAGCCTCTTCAATTTGGTCAAGCAGGATTTTCAGCTAGCCAGAATGAAAGAAAATCCTATTTCTGTATTTAATCTGCGCTTCAGGCACTTAAGTGATAATTCAGTTAGCATCAGTTACTCGTATCGTCTCCGGTTCAGTTTTAGAACTGCCCAGAAGCCTACAAAACCCATGACTAAAAATCACTGCCATAAAATAACAAAAGCCACCAGTGAAACTTTGGCTTCATACACAAAAAGGCAACGTCCACACGCAGGGATTGAGAATGCTTGCGTTTTAGACTGTTGCTGTTACTGCTTTAGCATTATGTCCCGTCTCCAAAACTATGCAGTATTTTCTCAAGTCGCTTTGCCTCGCTGTAGTTAACGCCTGCGGACTATCTGGATGTCGAAACATTCTGGCTTTCCCGGCTTGCATTTCCATATTTTTTTAATTATTATTTTTGACAGTCTCATTCCTCTACAAGAGTGGGGCTCACTTCATCATTCTCTCACTTTACTGTGAAGCTACGCTAAAACACTACTTTTCAACCTGCAGAAAACTTTCATTCCCTTCAATCAACACACAACACCATTCTTAGTTCTGAGCACTGAAGAGATCTAATGAATTCATGGAGAGAGGCACCTGATCTGGGGAAGTCTTCCTTACAAATAGGACTTAGCATATCTGCATATGGTAGTGTTGCCTTTTGTCTTCCAGCACCTTTTGTATTACAGTTCTGTGGAAGCAGGCCTCTCTAGGTCTAGAAATTAGTCGATGACACAGCAGCATCACAAGCCAGAGAGGGATGAGCTGAACAGGTGCAAGTCTAGGCCGCAGTGCTGCAGTTGCTAAGTTATCAGGAACACGTTACATCTGCTGTAACAAAGCTTCCTTCTATGCAGACACTGCTCTGCCACATCAGACCCCTTCACAGAGCAGCTTGTATCTGCTGCAAATGTATATAAGGCCTCGTACTCTTGAGTCAGAGTTCGTAGCGATAGAGGGCTGAACCTCTCTCCCTCTGCGTTCTTTCCTACAGCTACAGAAACAAACTGCTTCTGCCTGACCTGAACCGGCCAATTAGACTGCGTGTTTATTCCTCAACAGTTCCAAATTACGAGTTCATCTTTTTCTGCCACAAACAGTACAAAGTGTCTCCGATGATGTACCGATCTTTATTTTTCTTTTAGTATATACTGAAAGACTCGGCCAAAATCTCTAATGTTTCTTACTTGTCCTCGATGGTGGTAAACATCTGCATTCTGAGGATCAATATCAGCAGCCATGTTAAAGTCTTGAGTGGACAGCACGGGTTGCTGCTGCTGCATATACATACTTCCTCGTTTGATCAGAGCGTTAGCTCGGAGCTGCAAAAAAAAGGTCAAAGAAGCATTAGCCACTCCAACATTCCTCCAGATTTAAGGCTGTGTTACAGTAAGTTTTTCATTTGACTAGTTTCTCCCACTGACAGATTTCATTCATTCTAAGCAGGAATAAATTTCCTACTGACTCTAAATGAATCAACTCCCTTGCTTACTTTCAAATAGGTCAGCCTATGCTTCCGACTGAGTGGATTTTCAACCCCCCCCAAATCCTTTATAAAACGGGTTCCCTATACTTACAAATACATCCACATTTTTTGAAGCAGTTCAATATGAAAGTACAATTAATGTTTTCCTCTTATCTATGAACTCATTTTTCAGACTGAATAAGCCTCCGATTCATTGAACTTCCTCTGTTCTTTAGTTCGTGTTACTGAGCACATCTGTCTCAAAAATCAACAAGCCCTTGAAAACCCACTTGTCAGGAATAGAGACAAAACAGTAAATAAACTAGAACACTCCCATTGAAGTATCTGAAAACTTGGGAAAACAATTTCTTGAGCTATACTGCAAGTTTATCATCTAACTTTTACGTTTTCTCAACCCAAACAACAATCGAGCTGTGACAGATTCTTACCTTCACATTTGCATCTTCCATGCTGATGACCTGATCTAGGTCTGGTTTGGCAGCATTCGCATTGCCAATAAGTAAGTAGAAAGTAGCTCGCAGAAGCAAAGCTTCTGCCATGTATTTTCCCTTTGCTTCAATTTCTTTTGTACTTTCACTGATAATTTTGTCATAGTTCTCTTCTTCCATATATTGTTTTGCTCTCAAATAGCCAGAGCTGTAAATGATATAAGGACAGTTGTATATATACACATGCAGTCACTGAAGAGCACAATTTCAATTCAAATTTTTCATTAAATCATAACAAATACTAACTTCTGCTATACTCAGTTACAACACCAGCGTAAATGTAAAGTTACAAATATTCCCGGACAAAGCCATCACAGACTGAAAGCAAGTTAGACACAGAATGGCAAAATTACATTGGAAATGAAGAAAAATGCTTTAAAGTTCTTGAGCTTCATTTGTCCCTTGAAATTTTTTTTTCCACATGAAGGACAGAGATAATATAATCTCTGCCTTAAAACAAGAGGGCTGGGATGGAATTGTGGGTCAGAAAAGTGAAATATTAAACCTAGTAATGTGCAGTTTATATGCAGAAGAAAGGATTTCACAGCAAGAGTTACAGTAAGCACTGCCTCGTCCTCAGCTAAGTGACCTGGATTCAGTGAATCTGCCTGTAGATCAGGACGTTCTACCTTACTTTAAAAAAAAAAATAATTCATAATGCTGTCTGCAATGTTTTCCATGCTGACAGCAGTAGTATCTTCCAAAAATAAACTGCAAAGCAGCGTAGTAAGTTAAAGCCCCATTCATGTGGGGCTCAAGCTCCACTCAAAAAAAGAAAAAGCTCAAGCTTTTCTGTTTCAGGACAAACCTCTCATTTATGTGCAATTTGACTCCAGAAAGACAGAACACCCTTGCAGCCTCAGCCGCTGTAAATTTGTGGGTTTCATTAACAAAGACCCTCTTCCTAGCTCGTCTTCTCCCTTCCAATCCAAAGACTACCTTGCTCTCTTCCTTGCAAACTCTCCTTCAGTATAAAACACTCCTTTCTCCAGAAGCATCATTCAGCACTCTCCAGTCCTCCCATCTCCTAAGATTTACTATGATACCGTAGTAAATATTCAGCCTATCTTCCCAATCTCATTGCCCTTCCTCTGTTTAGTGGATCGAAGCCACCTACAGTTTGGAACTAGCCAGTCAGCTTTCATAAAAGTTTCATTTTTAATACCGATCTTATTTCATAGGCTCACTTGATTACCACAGGATTTCCCATGCCAAGTACTATAAAAACAACAGCAAGTGACACTGAGCAGAACGTCAAAATCACCGAGAACTTAATTCCAATACCAAACAATTCCCAACTGTACTGTACACTCACTTTTCTTTTACTTCAGAAGCCTCTCCCTCCTTATCCTTATCTTCATCTGATTTCTCACCCTTAAGCAAAGGTTGGGAGATTATATCATCTGTGAAAGAACTGAAGTAGGATTTAATGAACTGTGGTGAGGGCATCAGAGGCTCACGATTCTGAAACAGAGAAATGTAATTTCAAGTCATTAGATGGGATAAGATCAGATGGTAAATAGGGAAATGGATAAACGGTCGTGATTGTAAAAAAAATTCATTCATGAAAGAACCAATGTATGGCTTTCCACCATCTCCTTTGATAGTCTGTTATTTTTTATTTGAGAGTTTGACATTTAGGGATTATTTAAGCTTCAGATCACAACGCAATACCCATCACCAGAAGAAATAAAGTGAAGATATTCAAGAGAGGAGGGAGATAGTATCTTTCTGCATGTGTGGCTAGAAATGAGGGCTCTTAAGATATCAGGAGACATTGGGTAGATGTACTAAAGCAGTATGTGTGCACACAAGTTGGGTGAAAAATGCAAGCTGGCAGTTTAAGCACGAGCCTAAATTCAAGTAGATTCTAAATGGCATTTTGCCCTTTTCTCCAACCTGTCCAAGGGAAGCTGCTATCGTTACAATGAAGACTAATGAGGCAATATCCTAATTCCCCGTGGAGCTTGGGCCAGATGCCGCACATTGTACTTGAAGTCCCAGAAGTAACACCTCTCAGGTACAAGATCCCTTCTACAGCCAAAAAAATATTTCTTGCTCAAAATGAACACTGCACCCAAGAGTTGCTATTCAATCCCTCCTGCAAGAGAGGTCTGAACGCACTCTTCAAATTTCTCTATTAAGTTCTATTGCAATACTGCCTATTTGAAGCACACCTGCTTTATGATGCTACCACCACCACACTAATAGCACAATTCATTTTTGTTACCTCGATATCACACATTTATGTGAGTCTCTATAGGAAAGAAATTCAGCATCTCAAAACCAACGTGGATTTCAGAACTTCAACCATCACCACAAAA
>VZTV01092791.1:0-13405 GCA_013400875.1 Anhinga rufa | reverse complement strand
GGGGGAAGAAGAGTAACACAGATTTCATTGAGCTTTGTTTGTGTTTGTTTCAAGCCTTCAGAACAAACACTTCAGAATGAGAAACCTTTCTTTTCATGAACTCAAGCCAAACAAGCCAAAACACATCTTTCAACGCAGACTGCTCTCCACCCCCACACGGGGGAAAAAAAACACTCAGTACAACAACATCTTAACATTTGCATTCCAAAACACAGTAACTTTCTGCTGCTATCATAATTACTCTTCTTATTAATGCTGAGCATCATCAGATGTAACTGCAGATTTGCTGTACCCTCACAACAGATTTAGCTGTAAGATTGATCCAACAGAACAGTCAATCACCATGGTTGCTTACAAACCACTCTAGAAAGTCTCGGCAATTCTTTAAACTACTCTGATACCCTGGACCATGTTTAATAATGCCCACTATTTATCATGGTATCTTATATTTGAAGGAAAAAAAAGTAAAAAAAATAATCTTAGAATCACTCAATTAATTGAAAAATGAGATTCTTATGGAAGAAAGTTTTCTAGTTTTGAAGTCACTTAAGAGCACAAATCTAAAGCATTAAGAATAAGAGCAAACACCAAGTTCAACTACACTTAAAATGATCACAGGTTAGAAATATTGAGAAGGACGAAGCTAAATAACTTTGCATGCAAGAGAGGTTCCAGCCTAGTTTACTGTTACCATAGAGAGAAAGGAATTTTTATGTCAGTCTCACGCTTAGTTTATTTTCCATTTTGAATTCTCATAGCCAAAGTCGGGGAAAAAAAATATTTAAAATATTTATTTGCCCTACGCAATCAAGGCACCAGGTCTGGAAATGAGGAATCCAAAGAGTAGCTTTCATAAGCAGTCTAGTAGGTATGGATAAAGAAAATGACAGAGCTAGACCAAAAAAAAAACCAACCACCAAAACATAGCAGCGATGAGACTTCTGAGCAGCCTGCTGCCATCCAAATCAGCTCCTTTAATTACTTCATTAAGAGAGCCAAGGTTTTCTTTCATTAGAGGCAAGCATTCCTCATGCAAAAGAGCTCCTGCTCAGATGCATCTATAATTATTGTGAGGTCCACAGGAGGATAAACTTCCAAGTGCCTGTTTACCATCAGGTGCCTAGTTGGAGAAGCTTAATACATAGAGCTAGGAGGTCAACATTTAGCATTGCACTACCTGCTTTTACTGGTTTCCTATTTATTTCCAAGCACAGATACAGAATGGTTGCTCTAATTGATAAAGCTGAAGGTGGCTGCACACCTCAGCTGCTGCAGAAGTCATCTCTCCCCACACATAAAGGTTGGGAGTCTGCTCAGGGAAGTCTGGCTAAAGCTCCCCAGTCTCAGGATACCAGTGAAGAGAATTTTAACCCTACCAACCTCATGGATTTAAGATACAGAATTCTAGATTGCCCCAGCAGACAGAAAAGCAGCCTATTCATTCAGACTTTTCCTGGGCACAGCACGAGGGCTGGGGAGCTCTCATTGACAGTTATTTATAATTAGATGGTATTTTAAAATAGTATCCAAGTAAACATGCTCAGTCCTCTCATCATATATCCCAAGTCTTAAAGAGACACTGTGTTGCTTTGTGTTCCACAGCAGTGATCCCTGTCTGAACTTGGGGCATCTTGGACAAGCTCCCAATTAAAAATAAAGCAGCCCAAATGCAGGAGCTGCTCAAGCATAGTTTTCTTTGGCTTTGAAAGAACTCATCATTACACTTTAATTTGTCTCTGATTTTTTTTTTCTTTTTGCAGCCTGGGTTAAGGATGGACTAAAAACAGCTGGAAGCGAGCAAAAGTTCAGCTCTGCTCTGAAGTCTGGTTGCTGCCTGGCTGCTTGCCCAGCGGCCTGGCCCATCTCCCCGTGCCCTCGGAGACCGTGCAGGCACTAATTGATTGTGCACACACGGCACCTGCTTGTCGGGGCCACTGTTGCCTTTGCATTTTAGCTATGTCCATCCTACCCCTTCTGCTCAACCTGGAAAAATTCAAATATCACTAATAAAAGGGTACTGCCTCTTCAAACACAGGCAGACCACATACATGCACAGAAATTTTGAATGTTCAGCTCTAATTAGGCACCTGTTTGGTTACATCCTGGTACAGTAAGAGTATCTGAGTAATATGAAAATACTAACAAGAGGAATGCAATCAAAGCCACACCTAATTCTTTTCTGATCAAGAACAGTCCTAATCGTGAATGCAATTAATTTCCATTGTTTCACCGAAATCTACACTTAAACCATAAGGTATAAAAAGAATGTCTTTGTTTTTAATAAAACATAAGGGATAAGTGAATAACATCCCTTTGTTAACATTTTTATTGACTTAAGAAGGCACAAAAAGAAAAAAATAAAACCCCTCCTGGAAGGGGAAAGCTTCTACTTTTGGTGAGCAGCATGCAGAACACAGAGTGAAGAAAAGCCCATCATGCCTCACTCTCCCCTTGAGGGCACATTTATCTTTGCCCACAGGCCATTTGGTCTTAAGATATTTTGTTATATATTGACAGGAACCCATTTGACAATGCAACCCATAAAACATGCAACAGAAATGATCTTTTCCTCTAGCTTGCCCTACATTCTGCTGCAGCAGTGTTACAGCTTTGCTTTTAGTCTACAGCCACATCCTGGGTTTGGTGACTGCAATAACACGCATGTTTAACTAGACACATTTTGTATTTTCATATGGAACCCTGTCATCTGAGTCACATATGCACCGATGCTTTCTATATTTTCCTGCTGTGAGTACAATGTAGCTTCACATTCGGAGACTAAGACAGAAAAAAAATCTGACCATAATGAAGTTACATAAATGCAACTCAGATAAGATCTTAGATATTACCTAATGTGTGTGTTTATGGCCCCTTTCAAAGAGGAAAAGGGGCATTTTGACTTTTTAATAAATAGAAGCCTGAACAAAACTCCTAAGAAGCAATCAGGAATAATTTAATGTTTTGGAAACCTGTCTTCCAACAAGGGTATATACATAAGATTCTCCTTCTGGCTAGTCACATCATATAACAAATGGACAAGGATTACCATTATTCTTACAAATACACAGCATCTCCACTCACTATATGTAAGTCAAGCAATCAGTCAGTGCCGACTGACAAAAGAAAGCGCTACATGCAAAGCCTACTAATTCACGTTTGAGTCCTGCCAGCAAAACTCCCTTTACTGAGGTTAAACCAAGCAGCATGTCAACAGCAAAGTGTAAGACTCCACAGAGGGAGATCCCACGTTATCTGTACCGACATAAATCACCTCTCTGCAGCGAAGCCCAGAGCACCTGTCTCCTTCCAACAGCAATGTGTTGCAGTTCCAATTTCTGGTCTCAGTGACCAGAAACTTTCAGATCTCTAGAATTGCCTGAAATAACTTTCCCTGATTGCTTTCTCACCTCTGGTAGCACACACACAGCTATCACTCCCAGTATGTGCACAGCCAAACATGCTGCTGTCTGGTCCAAGAGACACCCTGATTTCCTCCAAGTTGAGGTAAAAGAAGAGGGCTTGGAGGGAAAAGACGAGGGCATAGAGGGATGGAGAAGCAGAGCTTGCATAGGAGCTGTAAGAAGCTGGAGGACAGGACAAGAACACAACAGCAACGTGCCAGTAATGCTGGAAGAGGTGAAAGGAAGGACTATCCTATCTGAAGGCAAGAAAGGCTAACAGAAAAACAGAGGCAGCTCCTTGCACTGCCCCATTCTGCTACTGCTAGACAGTACTGGGTGTTTTACCATACAGCGACCTTGGAAATGACTGCAGATAACTTGCAACACCTACTGGAAGCCCACAAGTACAGGACAGTAGCCTGGGGGATGGACTGAATGATGCAGTCTAGAGCCAAGGGCTCCTTGAATCCAACCAAGCCCCGAATGGAGCCACTGAAAGATGCAACAGGAAAGCCGGACAAGAAGAAAAGATCTGTGCACATGCGCCTTTCTTCTCCCTGTCTTGGATAAAAAGTTTCCTTCATCTTCCTGCCCCAATCTTCCCTCTTTCATCTCCAGAATGGTGAGGTGCCAGGAAGCAACAACAATAGTCAGTGCTTGCTTTCAGTGGGGCAAATAAGTAAAATTGCCAGTTGGAACAACAACAATAAAAAAGCTGCAAACAGAAAAAAACAAACACATGGGAGGGGGTATCCATCCATTTGTGGATTACTTTGAAATAGTTCCTGGAAGTAATTTAGTAACGAGTATTTAGACTGTATGACTCTTACAAACCCAGCTGCAAGGCAAGCGTGCTCTGTTTCAGTCCGGCAGCCCAGCTCGCTTCAGTGCTCAGCAGCAGCTGCAGGAACATGACGAGGGGGGCATCCTCAGATAAGGTCAGTGGGCACAATTTTGAAATGACTGCTTAGGGTACACACAAGGACCTTCCTCCGCTCGTACCCTCGGGTCAGTCTTGGGCACAGCGCATAAGCAGTTTAGGGTGGTTAATCTCTAGACTATCTCTAATTAGCCCATATCCCTCTTGCACAGGGGCACCAGATCCCCCCACGCAGCCCTGCATCCAGCAGCTCACCTGCAGAGGACGCACATCCCTGCACTGCACCCCGGCCGGTGCTCCCCCAGCCTTTCCCTGGAAACCTGCAGCTCGCAGAGGTACATCCTCACCCATGCCAGGTACGTGTTTTGCGACGAAGGGGCAGAGACAACAAGCAGAGCAGCGCATGGCACGCACTGGCCTGTCAAAAGGGGCTTTTAGTCCCTTACTCAGCTTTTCTTCCCCCAGTTCTGACTATAAGAAGAAACTCCCCAACTTCCTCACCGCCACCACTTTGCCAGAAAGGTTTCCCCTGCTCGTTTCACAAATATGATTGCACCATGTTGTGTTTTACATAATGTTTACATTTGAGCAACTAAGGTTCAGCCCTGGTATGAGGCAATTCCAGTATTAACTTTATCAGGTTGAGCTCTCAGGCATCTTCCAGCCTCTAAGACCATATTTAATTCTTTATCTTGGCTCTCTTTAGGAGCCCAGTGACATCCTCCCAGGCCATGGAAACATGCACAAGTCCAAGTTCTCCATGATTACAACTTGCACCAGTTTTAACACCAAAGAAAGAAAAAGTCAACAAAAAAAAGGGCTTTTCAAACAATTTTGCATTTCCTGAAGGTCTGCACCTCCCAGAAGCTTCAAGTGACCTTCCCCACCACAACAAGATGTGCTACTTTTCATGGTGAAATCACCATCCACTCCTCTACTGAGAGTGCATCAGCTCTTGCCTGAGTGTGCGTATTCTGTGGCCCCTGGCATGGGGCTCTCCAGGCCTCCCGAGCCCACAGCTCCAGCAGCTCTCACTGGTCACTTCAGGTCTGCATCACAGCTTGATCCAGACACTCAACGTGTCTTTTGCAGGCTCAGGAGCATCTTACTCCATACAATGGACTTGGTCTGCGAATGTCTGCAGGATTTGCCAATTCTTGCTCCCCACCTGCAACCTTTGTAATATTTCTATGCTTGCTTCTCCCACTGACAGTTAGCCACTGCAGTAGCTGTCAGTGTTAATGCCTCGTACAAGCTAAATGCAGTTACCTCCCTCCTCCCATCCTTCCTAACAAACACTCCACTGACCTCTTTCTGAAGGCCAAGGTTCTGATCACTCTTTTGCATAAACTAAAAACCAAAGCAAACTATGGCATGAGGAGGCTAGACTCCAAACCCTCCCACCCCCAGGAAGACACTTCAACCCCCTAGCACGCAGCAACAAGCCTGACAGGGCGATGCACCGTGCAGTAGCAGTACAGGAGATACCGAGACAGAGCAGCTCTTCTTGCTGATGCAATGCCTTAGCCAAGTGTGCAGGTGCTCTGGCAAAGCTGTGATATTAACAGTTTTATGCTGACGTGCACACCACCACAGAGACTGCAAAGCAGACGTGGCCCCGATCCTCAGTGCTCTTCAATCTGCTTATGCACCTCAATTCTATGTTTTTGCGCTAGGCCTTCAGACTAGCGGATTTGGCTTACAGGTGAACGTGCTGTGAAGTTAGCTCCACAAGCTTTTCATACTGTAAATGGTATGAAAATCGCAGACCACAAATGCTATGCAAAACTTCTTCCAAAGGGAAGCACCATTAAAAGCAAAAATTTCAGACTTGAAATATTGGCTGACTGGGTTTTATGAAGGTTGGTTTTGAGTCATATGCAATCCACATTAAGATGATGAATATTTTCCTATAGGGGAGAGACTTAAGCTTCCCTAATCCAACCAACTTGTTACTCCTAATGCCAAAAGGAAATACAGCAACACCCATGCCCTTCGCTGCTGACAAACCACCACTGGAATGACTGGAACACGCTGTAGCTCTTCCCACAACTTCCATTGAATCCTGGAGCACCAGACCACATTGTCAAATATCCTCCAGCACTTCATCTTGGCATACTCCCTGGAGTTGCCTTTGCTGGGCTATTACAGGGAGTGCCAATTCACGTAATAACTGAAGCCAGGAACACCTAGTTCCAGAACAGCACTTACAGACAAAGCATAAAACAACAAAACCCTTCTTTCCTATGCTAGACTTGTACCTTTCCTTACTACCATATCTTGCAACAGCAGCATATGATTCATCACACTGCATTTGTTTTAAGATTAAGGGTTTTACTGACTCTTCAAGACACCTTATTGCCTTTGATTTTATGTATATCTTGTGCCTTATCTGCAAGCTACATGTAATTTAAATGGAGGAAAAAAAAAAGAAAGAAAAAAAGCTAAGGCACTAAGCTTCCTCTAGAACTTTTTCCATGGATTTAAAGTTATAGCACTTGAATTCCAGTTAAGAAAAGACTAATGGTGCTTCAGCTTCCAATACCTGAACTACAGAGTTATCCAGGAAGAGTTTGTCCAGGTATATACACAAAGGCTTCACCTAACAGTCAAAACTTTAGAAATTGAAACAAAGAGCTATAAGTTTCACACCTTGTACAGCAGAAAAGAATATGAACATTTATTAAGTATGTGAGAAATAAGAGCAAGGCAACTACTTTGCATCTTAGCAGCCCTACCACACTACCCAGGGTCCAGTGCAGTGCAAATGGCAGATTGGATAAAGAACATGCAGTACACACTACTGTACATGAAATCATTGCCAAACATGAAAGCAGCTCAATGAAATCATGGATTTTTACGTGTAAAATGGATATGTTGCTGAACTCTACCTGCCTCATTGGAAGCCTGTGCTGCTCCTGGGAACAGGTGTTGCCAAGTTACTGGCCTCCATCTCCAAGAGGGCACTATAATCTTCACAGACACCATTCAGTAGCTGCAGATTTTAAATGAATTAAAAGCTTTTTCACTAAAATATTTCTGGAACGCGTCTCTGCCAACAGGGAAAAAGAAGAAAAACAACCAAAACAAAACCTCAGGAGCAGTGGTTAGTTTGTCAATTGTTTTTTCATTCAATTGTCTTGATGGAAACAGCAGACCACAGGTAAAGGAGGAAAGAAGGGGAAGCAAGGAGGAGATGCTTCTGACATTATACTTTAATGGCAGAACACACAATATAAACAGTTTGAGTTTCAAAGCTGCTCAGCATGTAAGGAAGAAATCAAGCTATGTGGATACAGTATATCTTGAGGATTTTTGCCTTCGAATCATAGACACTTGTCTGTGTGCCCAATATGTGAGAACTGTCACCTACCACACCACTGGACACAACAGACAGCCACACCTAGAGTGGGAAATCAGAGCATGGCCATTGCCCAGGGTCTGAGCATACCTGAAATCTCTTTCTTGGTCCACTCGAAAGCTTTGCCCTACCCCCACATGATTCCTTCTAAAGATTTATTCCACAGCAGACTACCTAGACATGCTGCATTAGCTTCTCGAAAGAAGGAGATCATTCAAGACAATTAAAGCATGGATAGCAGCATTCAGACCTTAAAAGAATAAGTCTCTTTGTAGTTTCAAAGTATTGTTCAGCTGCACAGATAACCCACGTTTGTAGAGTGACGCAATATGAAATTTTCATTATGTACACGGCCACGTTGTTCTATTGAGTACGATGTTCTTTGATAAGCTACGAGGGTGCTCAGTTTCCAGATATTTGGAACTGGAATAAGCCCTACAGTAATGTGCTGCAGGGAACAGCAGTCCTCCAAAGGTGACTGGGGTAGACGGGCGTCACCATGAAAAGTTTTGAAGTGGGAGAGAAAAAGAGAAGCTGAAATAAAGGAAGTAAATAAAATCTCTTTGTCCCCAGGAGCAGCAGGAGCATGAACTCACTATTCACCCACCGCTGATATTCACAACAGTTCACTCAGGAGTAAGAAAGAAGAAATGACCCTTTAAATTTGTTACCTATTTTTTTTCCTTTCTTTATAGCCACTAATTCTGTCATTTCATCTTACAACAACCACATATTTACAATGCCTAGAGAAGAATTTCCCTTGGAGTCTCAGCGGTTCATGGCAGCCCATGGTCTCCCTTCCAGAAAAGTTCAGCACTGTTTCCCCACCATGCACAGCAGGGCATCATAGAATAGTGTGGGTTGGAAGGGACCTTTAGAGGTCATCTAGTCCAACCCCCCTGCACTGAGCAGGGACATCTTCAACTAGACCAGGTTGCTCAGAGCCCCGTCCAACTTGACCTTGAATACTTCCAGGGATGGGGCATCTACCACCTCTCTGGGCAGCCTGTTCCAGTGTTGCACCACCTTCATAGTAAAAAATTTCTTCCTTATATCCAGTCTAAATCTACCCTCCTTTAGTTTAAAACCATTACCCCTTGTCCTGTCACAACAGGCCTTGCTAAAGAGATCGTCCCCATCTTTCCTATAGTCCCCCTTTAAGTACTGGAAGGCTGCAATAAGGTCTCCCCGCAGCCTTCTCTCCTCCAGGCTCAACAACCCCAACTCTCAGCCTCTCTTCATAGGAGAGGTGCTCCAGCCCCCTCATCATCTTCGTGTCCCTCCTCTGGACCCACTNTTCATCCCCCAGCCTGCATTGATACTGGGGGTTGCCCCGACCCAGGTGCAGGACCTTGCACTTGGCCTTGTTGAACCTCATGAGGTTCTCACAGGCCCACCTCTCCAGCTTGTTCAAGTCTCCCTGGATGACATCCCATCCCTCAGGTGTGTCAACTGCACTGCTCAGCTTGGTGTCATCTGCAAACTTGCTGAGGGTGCACTCGATCCCACTGTCTATGTCGTTGATGAAGATATTAAATAGTACCAGTCCCAGTATGGACCCTTGAAGGACACCACTCATCACCAGTCTCAATCTGGACATCGAGCCATTGACCACTACCCTCTGGACATGACCATCCACTCTCTCTGAGTTGAGGACAAGTGCCACTATGTTTGATCTCAAGAGCACCAGTTTCCATAGCACCTTTTTTTTTTTTTAAAGAGTGTGTATAAATACGTTTATCCCTTGTGGAAAATGTAAATAAAATTAGAGGACCACATGCCCTCTTAATCTCAGGAACTTTAGTCTTTGTATACAAGCTGTGAATTTCTGTGAACTCTGCCAGTCTGTGGGTGAAAACTACCTACTAGCAAAGGCTGCTCTTTACTTGTGGAAACACAACAACAGCATCTGGGGAAAGGGAGTCCAGCTAAGAAAAATAACAGACTTCTGGAGTCTGAAGGGAGCAGTGAGCTTATGAAGAAGAGCTCAGCCTGAAAGTCAGCTCTATGCAAAGCAATACTTTCCAGATCTTAACCTTGATGGCATTTCTCTTTTACCCTTAGAAAAATAATTACCAGAAATTTAAAGCCCTGAGAAAATCATGCACAACATCATTTCAGCAACAGCAACAAAATACAGTCAAAGCTTCACTTTTAGCCTTTTCTACCGATGATCTGAAGACAGCCAATCCAAGCCTCATGCGCATCTGTGTTTCCTCAGAGACCAGCGACGCTCACCTTCTGCCCTACTGCAACAACCACACTCCGATAAGATCTCTTTCTGCTGTGGGTTCCCAGAGCGAAATCTTTTCCCCACTGCACCCGCCCACAAGCCTCTCAGTGTCACTGGGGTGGGATTCGGCTGCAACAATGCAGATCAGGATGGCAGGGGGGCGAGAACAGGAAAAACACAACACAAAGCTTGCTCGTCTCTTGCTCTTCAAGCCTTGCTTCTTTTCATCTGAAACAGCCCACTCAGTGAATTCCACAGCGTAAGATAAAGTCCATTCATTTTCTTCAGTATGGTGTTTAGTGCTCTCCTAGCAGTTTTGTATTTGAGTTATCTTACAGAAATATTTAAGCTATTATATATGTTAAAAAAAAATAGAAAAAAAAATTTGCTTCCTCTCAAGAGTGACAGCTTTTTTTTTTTTGCAGTCGATTTGTTCAATTAATATAACAATATTCACCAGCAAAATATTAAAACACATGAACAGATTAGAACAAGCAAAACTTGACTTGTGACTTAACAGCATCCAAAAGCATAACCTGGAACACAACTAAACAGTCTTAAAATTTCATCTGAAAAAACAGAAGTTGACATATTTATCATTTCTAGATGGGTAAGGTAGGCACTGTTGCCTAACTACGTCCAACTATATCTTGATGTAACGACAGACTACTTCCTCCTATTCCTCCTTTATCCCATGCCATGAGGAAAACCCCTCCCTTCTTAGCAGGGAACCAAATTTAGCGTGCATAAATATTTCATAACTTCATCTTGTCAAGAAATCAAACTGAACTACTTAAGGGCATTGTTCCAGGAGCTGCACATACAAATTCAAAGAATAAAACTGCATTCATCATACCCATTCTCCCCCTTCAAACTGAAAGGCCTGAAGGTGAAGCAACAGTGAAAAACTGGAGATCTTGTGTGGGTGTCATCTAAGAACATTATCCACCGAGTGCTACCATTAAGAAATGTAGAAACGACACAGTACAGCTGGCATCTTCTGAAGAAAATACATCTCCAGCTTTTCAGTGCCCTTCTACATCCTGGTCCTCCAGAAGAAACAAATTCCAGCTTTCACAAAACCTCACAATGACTTGCTTCTACAAACAGAAGCCAGCCACCAAGTCAGAAGGTGACAGAAGACAGACATCTACGGGTGGTTTGATTTCCAACAGCACGAAACACATGCAGCTTCCACTGATCTGGAGAGGAATTCAGCACCTAAAGAAGAGATGAGGCCATTTCTGTGCAACTGAACCCTGACCCGTCAATGAGTATCTGCAGGCTGTGCCTGCACTGGTGTGGAGGAGTCAAGAGCTGCATCCCGATAAAACCGGCACAAGATGCAACTTTGTTAACAGAGGTAGCCTTAAACATCCTGAGCATTGGATGACACACATTTGGATTGGACTCTGCATTTATTTTCTCCAGTATTGCATCAAGAAATTCTCCAACAAAGCTCCGCTTGTTAGCTTTGCAAGACAAGGATAAGGATGCGAAGCAACCATCCCAGGACAGCAGGTGCTCCCGCCATTTCCACAAACATTGCATGTTCCCAACTTTCCTCCTTTTGAAGGCCACGCACTGATTCACAGTTGCTTTCTCTTACTGCAAGACAACCTCCTTTGGAAATAGAAAAAGTGTTCTCTTTGTGCCACCAAGACCATGGCATCTGTGTTTTTTATAAAATATTGATTCGTCTGCCATCTGTAGTCCCAGAAGTTAAAAGGTACGTCTGTATGAGTAGGTAAAAGCAGACCCAAAAGCCTCTGTCTGTGCGCTGAACTGGCCAGACCTCAAGCACTCCAAGCCAAAGTCCTTAGCACTGTGCTATAGCTGAGCTTGCCTCCTAGCAGGGTTTAGTGTGGGGTTGAACCATTACTCGCAGAACACCTACACCAACAGCTGCCTCATGTCTGGCCATCTCAGGGCATGGGCAAAAGAGCTCAGGTCTGTTTACGTCCCCTTGCCTGTGCATATGCTTGAAGTGTGGCACACGGGACAAAAAAGCCTTTGCACAAAGTCTACAACACCTCCATCTCCCCAGCAATCATGGGATATTCCTGTCATCAGGTCTGGCACAAGTCCAAAAAAAAATAATTTACTTGCTTCAAAACCCATAAACTTTCTCTACCCACAAAGCTCGTTCAGGTCCCTTCTAATAAAGCAAGACAAGAGGAGCGGGGAGATTGGGAAGTACAACACACGGAGAGGGAAATCAGTAAATCATCAATACATACATCCTGTTAAAGCCTGAATCACTGCCAGGAATCTCAAGTAAATTGACAGCCGTAAGTGCAGTGACTGGAGGCCATCTTAGCTGTTTCTAGTGACAGAAGGTATTACCACGAGGAACCCCTTAACATACCAGCTTTGCCATTCTCACAGGACAATATGCATTCAACGGTATGAAAAACAGCCAGCTGCAGTTAAAAAGCAAAGCAGCTTGTCTTTAACCTGCTCCGGAGCGCCAGCCCTGAGGAAGCACTACAAGGGAGAGGAAAAGTACTGCATAATCAAGGGACAAAGTCAAAAAAGCCTCGGCTTGAATCATCACTGGATTATGGGAACTACAGTTAAGTAATAAACCAGTCCTGGTCTTGACCTGCACACTGGGGAGTAACAGAGCACGATGCCCATGCTCGTTTTTAACTTTTCCAATCAATACAAAACTTTATAAGGGAACTGTTCTATGACACTGTAAGTACAAGGTGACTTCATAAGCCAACGGATTAAAAATCCAGAAATTTTTCCTTATTTGTGAGTTATCTGCTGCATTCCCTTACAGATGGGAGAGTTGGACAGTTTTCTCGGAGCTACCACGACGCAATGCACATACACGCTGCTATAAAGCGGCTGTCTGAGCCTCCATAAAAAATTCCCCGTATTTCCCCAGTTCTCTGTGCTGAGACATTACTTTCTAAGACACGTATCTAGGAAAGGTAGAACGCTGCTGTAACAGCTACTCTGCCAGACTCGATTCTTATTTCCTGGAGTAAACAAAAAGCTGCAGACTTGGAAACTGCAGGTGAGCACCCAAGTGAACAGTAATAAAAAGTTCATCAGGAGGCTGTAAAGGCTTCTTAACATTACTCCTCTTTTTACAGGTCCGTGGCTTTTTTTTTTTTTTAAGCGAAGTGTTACATTTGGGATTTAGCCCGCTCGGCTATTTAATATCCCTTCTTTTTTGGCCCCGGAGCAGCGTTGCTTCATCACAATATTGGGTCTCCAGTGCTGAAGGCGTTTTAATTTGAGGCTGCGAGGACCTGTCGCAGGGGCAGGCAGCTGACAGCGAGCAGCCTCCACCGAGCTCCGCGGGCAGGGCGCGCACGGGCAGGGGCTGCGGTGGGCGTTTGCTGCCCAGGCGTGGCGAGGCAAAGCGCGGACGGACCCCGCTGCCAGCCGAAGCCCCGCACCGACACCCGGCAACGGCGGATGCCGGTGCGGGCACGGCGCGGCGGGCGCTCCGGGGAGCCGCGGGGCGCTCTCTCCGGCTCCCTCCGGCCGCGGGAGGAAAGCGGGGTGCAGCC
>VZTV01092781.1:0-18817 GCA_013400875.1 Anhinga rufa | reverse complement strand
TCTGTGATTCTGTGATTACTCAGCTCTGAGGCAGCTGAAGGAACCGCAGAGCAAAAGTGCAGTGTAACAAAATGTACTGTGTTTATTGAGGACCAGAGCCTGCTCTCCCCAGCTGGGGTACTTCCATAGCCTGCAGCAAGGCGTATCCTCTGGCGAGGTGTTAGGATGGGGTCTGTTGTTTGATCCTGCCCCATCGGGCTAGTCCAGTGGTGCAAATGCTGAGCAGGAGGCGGTGGTTGCCCTGAAAACCTGCAGTCTGGAGGGTCTTGTTGAGGAAAGGGTTGATGTGAAAAAGCCCAGGGTACACAAAGCAATGAGCAGAACTGCAGCAGACATGTTCTCTCTGCTCCTTTTTCTAGCAGGCAGAGCTTTTTTTGGCAGGGAACTAACTGATCAAGGCTGGAAAAAGATATTGAGGAGGAAGAAAAGGGTGTGGATGGCCACACAAGAACTAGTCATTTTTTTTTTCCAGTGGAAGACTTGTTTTTTTGCTCAAACAATACCATTCATGTCAAAACTGAAACTTTCCGTGGAAACATGGGTATGTCAAGACCATTTTATTTCGGAAAAGGAAAACCTCCAGAAGCCTTTAAGGAGGATGGAATACTTCAGTCTGTTTTTTAAATTATTATTAATGTTATTGTTTTTATCATTACTTTAAAATTTCAAAAGTCATTTTAAAAAATGCAATGTTTTTCTTTTACTTCAGGATAATCTTCTTCAATATATTTGGGATTTTTCTTATTGGAAATGCAAAAATCAATGTGAAATATTCTTATGGACAGGAAATAGTGGTTTTTCACCAGTGTCATTTGCTTTGTGAAAATTTCATGGTGCTCTGTTCCAATTAGAAAGAAATTCCCCAAAACAGATATTCTGGTTCCCACACTGCTCCAGGACCAGTACCAAAACACAGAGACTGGAAGGAGGGAGGAAATCACAAAATGCAGTAAAGGCATCAGCATGAATCACATCTTCAGCATGTCTGAAGTGCCTGCTTAGCTGCTGGACACCCAGGCAGCTCTGGGTACCTTCTCCTGACACTGCTTTTTGATTCTGAGCTCATGGAAAGGGAAAAGGTGGAGGACCAAGTAAATGAGCTCCCACTCTGAAGACATTTGTTGTTACGAACTCCGTTGCAAATTAGGTGGTCATCTGGGTGTTCAAGGTGTTATACCCTTTCTCTGTTCTTAATCTGCCTTCTGTTCCAGGATGGGAATCATAAAAGAAATTACATTTGTGCTTAATTTTAACCTATTATCCTGAATGCACCTAAGTATGTTTTAGGTTTAGGACCTGATTTGCACAGTCAGCACATAAGTTCTGAAAATTTCTGTAATTTTGTGCCTTTTTATTCCCTTCTTATCCAGCTCCTGTGGATGAGTGCTTTTCCCCTTGAATAACTACACCAGCTCCTCCCATATTCACGTGCCTTTCTCGCTCTGCTTCCTCAGTTTCTTTTCCCTTCTTCTCTGTTTCTTCAGCTGCTTTTCCTTTAGCTGCTATTCAAACTCTCCCTGCTAGTTGCAATTCACCTGCTTCCTCTTATGTCCTATGTTCTCTGCCACAAGCATTGATATTCTCTTCTTTTTGTCTAAATCCTGGGCCCAGTGAATTCCAAGTTATTCACATGCTTGCAGTGAACATGAAACACTCTTGACTCTTGAGTTCCTGTGTTCTGGACTGGGCACTAGAGCAAACCCAAGGCTTTTGGACATGTCCCTCACTGTGCAAGATAAGGGATATACAGCCGCCCCATTTCCTACAGCCAGCAGCTTATTTGCTTAAAAAGGCACAAACTCTAAGGGAGCTGAAGTGGAAGAACAACAGTGACTTACGAAGAAAGAAAAATGATTGCTTCCTGTGAAGATCAGCGTCATCCAAGCTTAGACTTCAAAAAGATTTTATAACTTTTAAACAAAGCAGTTCTCCTAATCACATGTCTATGATAAAATGATGGTAGCACTTAATCCGCTTCATGCTTTGTTTCATTTAGACGCTAACCGTACACTGTTTTTGTTGTACTTCACTCACTGTACTACAGTAAATGAAGACATTTACTGTTACTAAGGAAATATGTGGCAAAACTATGCACAGCTTATAACTTTATTACATAATGCATGGCCTGTGGAATATGATTTTTCTGTAACTTAAATAGAGATAACCTTCCACTGCAAGAAGTTGGTACTGTATAATCTATAAGGGAATACACATTCCTGAAGGGCACACAGTATGTGTTCCTCCACTGTGGAATGGTGTCAGTGGTGCATGTCCAGCAGTGATATAGTGTAATCACAGAATATATATGACGCATAAAGCTTAACAGCTAGATTGATGTGGAGACCTTCTCGTTCAAATGGGAGGAATTAATTGTACTGCTAAAGCAGAACAGGAGTGAGAGGCACTGCTGGCTGCAGAAGATGAACACTTTTAGATTTCCATGCATACAACATTTAATTTAAGGATGAGAGAGAACTGCAGAGCTCTAGTTAAACCAGGCTGACAGCTCAGATGCAGGAACCACAGGTGGTCATGCCACCAGAAAGAGGGGCCTGCCTCCTCCTCCTCCAGGAGTACATGGGACCACCAAATGCAGGCTCCTGCTTCTCAGGCAACCCTGTTGGGGTGCAATCCTTCTATGCAGGTATCCTGCTGCCTGTTGATACCAGGCAAATTTCTTGTTACACTGCTTCTACTGGGAGAATGTGCCACAGTCTTGCTCTTCTGAGTCTTAAAAATCCAGTTCTATTGTCTACACTAATGCTGTTTGTAACCAGTTTAGATTTCCATCTTGTGTAATTTTCCCTTATACAGCTATTCTTCTTTCTCTGGTGTATTTCTAGATGTATTTCCTGATGTATTTCTAGAAACCCTTTGTGTTCCTTTTCTTTTCCCTGCTAAGCAGGCTCCAGTCCCTCCTGTCCATCGGTCTGATCATTGTCTGCATGTGGCCCTGTTTCAATTAATCCTTCTTGACAGGGGATGACCAGAAATATCTGCAGTGCTTCAGATGAGATATCACAGTGTCTTGGAGAACAATATTCATAATTTGCTGTTTGCAGTGAAAGTTATTTTCTCTGATATACACTAGGCACATATTTGCTTTTCTCACGGTTGTGCTACAGCAGTGGTTCATGCTCGTCCACCACCACAATAGTATAGTAGGCTTCTCCCCGAGCCGTTCCCATCTGTTGTTTCAGATATAGCAGAAATTATTTTTGATCCCTGAGTGATGGCGTCCTTCATACTATTAACTTTCAACCCATTTCTATTACTTATTTCTCAAGGTTACCTTTTATTCCTTTGTGATAGTCTGGTTCTGCATTGTGTTGACCATTACAGACTACTTGTGTCCCTAGTAAATGCCATGGAAAAATAAATTTTTTTTGCTAAAGTCCCAAAGGAAAATATTTAATTAGATGAAACCAAGGCTGATCTTTGTCAAACTCTAACAGCATACTTCAGCCCAGTAGTTTCTTTTTCAACATGGTCTGGTTTTGCCTTCCCTTTGTGAAACCCTGGTATGATTTTTAATCCCACTTCTGTCCTCTACCTTCCTCAGTTATATTAACCATTTCCATCTGACAGTGTATCAGAGTATCAACTGACACTCAGTAGGATTAGATCTCAGGGGTTTTTTTTGTTTGTTTGGTTTGGTTTTGGTTTTGGTTTTGGTTTTGGTATTTTTTTCAGGGGAAATTCACTCTTCTGTCAGTCTGGGATAATTAAACTTTGTAAACCCATGCCTTTTATCCCATTCAGCAATTATTTTCATGTTTTTAATTGTTCTTTCTTTTCAGTTGTGCTTGTTCTTTAAAGCCATGTCTACTCCTGAAGTCAGAGTACTGGTCCTGGCCTAGAACACTATTTTCTTCTTCCTTAAACAGAGGCATCATATTAACTATTCTCTACTCATAATTGCACCATTCTTAACTAGCTGCCAGAACTGTAGCTACCAAAACTGTGGTTGCATGTAACTAATTCTTCTAGAATTTAGGAGATGGAAGCCCATTATCAGAGTAGCTGAAGTTTTGTTTATACCTCAAATGCAATAATTTTCTTTAGTTGCCTTGCTTGTTTCCATGATTTATTCCATTTTTCTAATGTTAAACTAAGACAAAGTATGAATTGAATCTTTCAGCTATTTAGTCCTTGCTCCATTGTGGATCCACTTCTTTCTCTGTTCTTTTTTTTTTTTTCTTTATTATACTGCTGAAAAGAATGTTTTGTTTTTAATTTCTGTTGCAGCATCTAAATCTGTTCATATTTTTGGCTTATTCTTACTTTATCTCTGCACATCCTGATGTACAAAACACAGTTTTATTTGCTCATAAGAATTTGTTTGTATTCTTTAAGGACTATTCCTAACATCTTTGAGAGGATACTCAGCCAATTAAGTCTGGAGTGCTTCTCTCTAAGTTTGTCTCTCCCTACAAGTAGTTTTTGCATCTTTGAATTAAAGAAGTACCAAGACTACTCCTTGTTCAGTTCTCTGAGCTTTTCAGTTCAGCCAGATTCACCATTTTTCTTTATTTTAACAAAGCTCATGTTTTAGGACTTGCAATTTTTGTTTATAGACCTATCTTTGGCAGTCTTTCCAGAAAATATACACTTCTAATATTATTGCTAAAGTTATATTTTATAATTGGGCATTCTATAATGTCCTCCCACTTAACTTAAGAACTAAAATAGTATCGCTTTTATTTGTTCAGTAACATTTTGAAAACATTTTCTGGCTAGTACATATAGGAACTTCTAAGCTCCAGTAGAATTTTTTTCTTCAAACTGAACTTGGAAACTTAGAGTATGTTCACACGGTTGCATCCGTTTGAGTCACTACATCCTAAACATTTAGGTTCTGCTTCAGTTTGATGACTAAGACATAGGCTGATGATCTGCTACCAGTTCTCAGCTCAGTTTCTTGAGATTGTATCTTTTCTATCCTACTCTTTTCTTGGTGGAGATAGTTGCTTTTTTTATTCTTCAGTGCAACCACATCTTCTTTATTGGTTTATTTCCTCTTTGTTCTCCTGTATAAACTTTTTCTTTTACTCTTTCTTCCGCACCCGTTTGTTTTCTTCTCTTGATAGCACACTTCTCCTGCTCCCCTTCTCACACTAGCATCTGCATTTTTGCGTGTCCTGTCCATCTTCAGTGTTACTGCTTGCCCACGGGTGCTCTGTTACACCAACCACAACAGGTGGGTCTTCAAGTATAAATAGCTGCTGTCAGGTAAGCCCCCTTGGAACTTCTGAAATCTTTGTCATCACATCCATTCCTGGAGATATCTCCACTTCTAAAGAACTAATTTAAATTACCATCATTGAATTTGCTCATCCTTGACATTTTTCTTTACAGTTGTTGCAGGGAAATCTAAGCTCCCTTTTTATAGCCTTTTATTCATTGGTTCCCTCTTGTTTCTGCTATTCCTGGTCTAGTCAGCCAAGGAAAATCCTTTCCACTCCCTGTGCACTGCAGTTAAGTGGTGTAATCCTACAGCTGCCCTTACTGTCTTCACATGTCCTGCAGGTAGCAACAGATCCTGAAATGTGAGGAGTTTCATCCTTGCAGCCCCTCCTGATACAGCTGCTGCTGTTATTGTTTACTGCCATACCATTGCCATAGTCAAGACACCTGATACAGTACGTGGGCTAGGATGCTTCTGGCCCTGGGTTTAAGAAGTTAGAAACGCAAACCAAAACACTGCAGGTATTCTGCTAAATCTAGGACTAGTTGATGCATTGCTGTACATAGCATCATGTGGTTCTACTGAGTTAACAATACTAAAGGCATATTTTTTCCCCTCTCTCTAAAAAAAAAATCCATAACACTCTTTGCTGGTGTATCCAGGGATGCTCTGGAACTTGCTAGTGAAAGGTGAAGTTCATACTAAGGGTAAGTCCAGGCCTTTGTCATTTATGTACACAACAGGATTCTGAATCAAATAAANAAAAAAAAACCAGAGATCTATACCCCCCCCCCCCCTTCAGAAATTAAGTATTTCAAAGATAGCAGGAAGCACTGATCTCAAATTTAAGTTGGCTTTCAAGGAACACACCTGCATCTATCAGAGCAGTGAATGGAAGACAATATTCTACATCTGATATGGGTGTTTTGGTATCTTGAAATACCCAAATGTATTTAAATGCTCCAGTGATGTTTGAGAATTTTATCCATAATGTTTTAGCATTAGATTGATGTGTAGTGACATGATACAATAATCACCTCTTTTTCTTGGAAAACCAGAGTAATCTTTAAATTTCCTTTGCCCCTGGGACTTCTTTGTCAAGGTAATCTGTCTATCTAATCCAAACTAAGTGATAGTCATGGTATTTCTGCATAACATCTTCCAAGACACCATAGATGTTCCTCTTCTGGATCATTGTTTTGATACTCAGAGCTTGGCTGCTGCTCCAACTAATTAAAAAATGCATGCTTCCTTCTTGGCATACATTACAGGTTCATCAAAGGCTTTTCAAGTGAGTGGCCCCTCTAGTTGTACTCTCCAAAATGGAGATTAAATGTTCCAGGGAAGTCTATTTTGCTTTGGAGCAGCCGAAGCAGATGATGACCTCATCCCTACACGTACACACTGAAATTCAGAAGGCTCTTCTTTGTGGGGGCAGATGCCTCTAACTCTGCAGTTAAGGCTGTGCTATCAAAGCAACAGGCAGCATGGTCCTTGTTCTCCTCAGTGTTTAGATTTCTGTAACTTACTTATCATACGAATAATCAAAACAGCACCCAGACACCCAAGGATAAATGCAAGTTACGCTCTTCTGAGACCTCCCAGTTACAACAGTGAAAAAATATGCAATTTATAGAGGTTGTTCTGCTGGAATTATCCTAGTAAGATAGTTCCAGTAAAAATCCTAGTACAGGTCTGCCCTACCTTGACAGACAAAAACAGCTACCTTGGATTTAAATTAAGACTTGAAGGCTGCTCTGTCATAAAAAGGTGAGAATTCATCCTGGAGGTACAAATTGGGTTGGAAATACTGGAACATGGAAAATTTCTGGTGGCCAGACATATGAACCCAAGGTCTGAATATCTATCAACTCATGTAGTGCCTAAAGTCACACCAACCCACAGAGGTCCACAGCACTTAGTTCCTTCCAGACATCAGTGACCCTGCCTTCAGAAGTCACCCCTGACCTGCCTTGTTCACAAGAGTGTATTTGGGGACCACCATCCTCAGAGATGGATGGCTTCATGCAAGGATCCCCCACTGTCCACTGCCCACTAGAGTATCTGGTTCCCTGTGGTGTCAATCAGAGTAATTTCAGGCTGAGGCCCACACTCGTTTTTTATACCTGGTGGTAAATCCTTAGTCTTCTAAATGTCTTTTTCAAATCCCTCTACATCGCTCTGTCAATTAGTCCCCTGCAATGGAATTCAGTGTTAGGTAACACCGTTGCCTTCTCAGACTTTATCAAAGTGATGTGGTGTACACCTAACCCTTGACCACTCTTGCTCAGGATGGTGCCCTCAATGCCTTCACTTTCTGGGGTGCTTCTTTGTCAGCTGGGCATTTCCTCCCTGCTTCCACTCTGCACTTACTAGCTCCACTTGAATCCCCAATGCAGTAACGCTGATCAACCACCATGCCAAGAAAGTTTGGCAAGAACATCTGCATTACTTCTCCTTGAAAGCCTTTAATTTTTCAGCTGACAGATGTGTGTTGGAAGTCCTCAAACCACAGACCTACTTGCCACTCTTATCTGAACCTGATTTCAGCTAAAGCATTGACGCACACTGTGTTTTCTTGCCCAACTCTACAAGAGTCCAGGAAAGACTGTCATGTTTCACTGCTTAACCTTTTTCTGTTTGTTCATATCCTCCTCATTTTCCTCTCCCATTAGTCATTATCCATGGTCATGATGGCTTTATAGTAAAACATCTTGAACCCCAAAGGGTAATGCCACAAGCTCCCAATATCCACAAGCTGGGAAGGGTTATGTCATTGCCTTCTGCCTGGGCCTTGAAGTGTGACCCAGGATCTTTTGGAGACCTGCACTTTCCTGGCCCAGAACCTGTAGGCCAGGCAGGATACCCAAGCACTTCTCAAAAGCAGACTCAGCCATAGGCTTAGGGCTCGTAGGCATTGGTAACTGCTCCAGATCAGCCCGTTTACCCTGCTCCAACCACTCTCTTCCCTACCTTTCTTGCTTTTTAGGTTTCCTGACATTTTTTTGACTCCAGACTGCACCCCTGTGTTCCCATTGGATGCACCATGCTCAAGGCTCATTCATGTTTTAAATCATGACCTGGCCCTCAACCCTGGGCCTGCCTTGTCCACAATTCCACCTTGGCTTTGGTCCCAGCCTGTTGTGATGCAAACCCTACTGTCTACTTCCACTACTTCTGCTTTCCTCCAAGTTCAGCTGGTCCACCCTACATTCTTGGTAACACACATCAGTTGTAACATGTTTTTCTGTCTTTTCATGTCACCACCTTCTGAAGGTACAGTGGTGCACCCTGAGAAACAGTAATGCCACTGGCAGGTTGGTTATAGTCATTCTGCTGTGAACATCATATAATGACAAAAAATGGCACAAGTAGAAGTGGCATAAGGAACAGCAAGATAATGGAGAACTGCTTTGTCTCCCATACATGTTAGGTTTTACAGGGATGTTTCTTGTGGAAGTGTTTTATGGAAACACTTCTTTGTTAAGACTACCTCCCCCTAACATTGCCACGTGCAAATCTGCACAGCTTAAGAGCACCTTCAGAATATATTTGGGTTGTACCTTGTTTTATTCCTCCTGTCGTGTGCTCTGGTGACACCCTTCAATACCTCTTTTGGAGAGGGAAGCCCTGTTTTATATAAAGTAAGATGCCACAGTGAGTGTTGGCAAGAACTCAGTTTTCAGGCAAATATTTTGGGCAGTTGCAGTGATGATAGTGGGTAATTTCTGAAGGGAAGCCACAGGTCTTACTGTGGGAATTTAAAACTCTCTGGACCATGGTAAAACGCTGGTATGCAGTGCAACAGAAAACTAGCAGAGTTTAAGACTTTCAGTGATATGAAAACTACTGACGCTGTTTGAATAGCCACAGGCCCGTCTGAGGGGCCAAGAGGCTTCCTAGCAGCAAATGAAAACACTGCAAAAGGAAATGAATGTGCTTTGTGTGTATGCAGGAATGCACATCAAAGGCAGACGGAGACTGGGTGATAGGCCCTTGCAAATCAAACAGGCTCTGGAGATTGCTAGTATCAATAATATTTAAATGTTCAGGGTATCTTTCACTCCAAATATTCTGGGAAAGTGGCTATCGTCACAGCTCTGCTATGATAACGCCTCCCTGAGCCCCTGGGAAAACAGCTCTTTCCACATCCCTGCAAACTGAACATACTTTACATGGCACCCACTGAGTCATTTGGCATCTTAGTGGCTCTGGCCAAGCTCCCTCCTTCCCCAGCATCAATGCTTTCCCAGACAGGGCTCCTTGCTGCTCCAGGGTGCTCTGCTGGGGCGGCCACCCCACCTTCAGCCACTGAACTACCATTTTTGCTCATTGCTGCTTGTGTCAGGCATTCATTTAGTCCGTACACAGTTGTCTTTGTTGTCAGAGCCAGGTATGTCATCCACATGAACAGCGTGAAAGGAGCCGCTTGGTGGCTTCAGCCCTGCACGTGAGCGGGAGGCAGGGTCTGTCTGAGCTGGCAGCATTGCCACGGTGCCGGCGGGAGCAAGCCAGCAGCCCAACGAGGGCTCTCTGGGGGATGCCCACAGCCCCGTGCAGGTGATGAAATTCCACAAGTTGACTTAAAAGGCATTTCTCAGCAGGTCTGTCTGTAGATGAGGCATGCACCTGGCAGAGAAGACATCTGCTTTTGTAACTACAGCTTACAGCTTTCAGGAGTTAGGCCTTAAGATAATGAGGCAAGCACTTGGGCTGATGTCTGCAAAGCAAACAAGTGACCAATGCAGAAGAGACACGGGAAGGGGATGTTGTAACATGCCCTAACTCAGGGGCATTCAGAGTCCCACTGTCTCCAGGGTCACCCTCTCCTGCAGCTCCACAGAGCTCTGGAAAGGCAAGAGACGTTAGCAGGTGACAAACTTGCAAGCCCAATATCCAGGATGCTCCTGAAATACAAGATATTTATGACTAAATAACTTGTTAGTACAAAATGTTAGTACTAATGCTTGAATCCACATAGCCAGAAGCATGAGCAAACACAGTCACCGTCTAGGGCTTCCCATGTGTCCCCTTCTCATTTCCTTCTTATCTTAACTAATTAGGCATAATTCAACTTTCTTTTGGCTTCAGCTCCCCTGATGTAAGCATGTAGCAGGATGCCCTCTCTCTTATTCATTCACCCTGTCTGCTAGCCCACACTGACAGCCTGACTGACAGAGAAATAACAAACCCTTCTTAGCTGTGGCTTACTTGAAAGAAGTGCACTGTGCATCATGGAAAAAAAAAAGAAGAGCCCAGCAAAACACTTAATGACTGGGACCTAAGACAATAAACGTAAGGCTTTAAAAATTGGACTTGGCAAAAGGCATTGCAGATAAAATCAATCAGGGTAGGATAAGAATATATTAACACAAAATATTTCCTGGGAAATGGAAAAAGTTTCATAATAGTAGATTTTAACATCAACAGAGTTATCCAAAGGGCAAGAAAAAAATCTGTAGCCTTTCAGATGTTGGCCAAAAATGAAAGAAAAACAGGCGCCTTCTCAGTCAGGTCTGGCAGCAGCAGCCACCAGCAAAAGGAGCTCAGGAGGGGTGGCAGCTGGAAATCCCCCAGCTTCTGAAGCCAGTGGTACTTGCTGCCTCTAATTCTTCTGCGGCCACCAGACCTGGAAGGATGTATGTGCATCCTGAAGTTCAGCAACCTCCTTCCAGGTAGGAAACACAGTGGTGGTTCAGAGGAGCTACACAGCGTTCAGGCATGGCCACTTATGCAGGTTGTCAGCTGTGGGGCTCAGAGTACACCTCTGCTCTCATTTTTTGGTATGTCTTGCTCAGTGCTGCCTTCTTGTTCCTTCGGCCCTCTGATGCTCTCCCACCATCACCTCTTCTGGTAACCCTTCACTGTATAGGTTGAATGTGTGAAAGCAACACAGCACCAGCTAGGCCAGTCGCTACCTCTTGTTAGTCTGCTCAGCCACCAAACAAGTTGGTTTTGAAAGTTTTCTTGAGTTGTAACTCAGGTAAATCAAATCAGTAAATCTTTAATGGCTCTACTCTAATACTGCTTATCCTCCACTGCCTTCCCACAATGGCCTTTCAGTGCTGAGGGAAGACAGACAAGTCACTTTGCTGGGAAGGGACAAGCAGCACAGGTGAGCTTGCTGCTCTGTGCAGAGGGATGCAATAAACGCTCCATGAGTCTCACTTGAGGAAATGTCCTGTGGGCTCAGCTGTTGTGTCACTTCAGCTTTGCCAAGCAAAATAAATTAATTCAAATGTAGGAAATGTAGTTCTGCAATGAAGACCTCAGGGTGTGAAATCTTCATCTGGCAGGTGGAGAAATGACAGAAGGTGTGCCTATGCTGACTGTTAGCAACTGGACGCCAACCCCAGCTCTTCACCTGGTAATGGGATTATTGCACCAGAGAGCACCCCTGGTTTCTAGCTTCCAGATTCTATTCTTCCTGATCAGTTCTGAGAACCAGGAATGATGTGTTCGACCTACACTTCCCTAGAGGACTTGCAAGTTAAATGTTAGTCCTGAGGAGCAGTGCACTGGAAGAGGAGGCTGTGGAAATGCATTTCTTGACCATATTCAGGATTAACGTATGTCTTACAGAATGGTTCAGGAATGGCAAGATGGGTCCACTTATGATACTGATATAACCAGATGAACTGGATGTAAGTATGCATGCAGCTCATAGCAATAATAGTTGTCATCTTCCCAGCTGCAAACGCATGACACGTCTTCCCCTTGAGCTCATCTGTGGCATAATATCCTTTTGCAACTGTACTCATCGCCTATCTCTGGCCCCCAAGCTGTAAACAGAACAGGCTTGAGTAGTTCATCTCCCTGCGCTGTACAATCTTTCGCTCTCAGTGGAGGAACATGCCGTTCAGCAACGAGTTCAAAGATCTGCTGCTGGTTTGCTTTTAATCTTCTGGTTTGCTTTTGGAATATGCAATTAAAAAACTGGAAGTGTTTTTCCTGGCTTAGGATCCTTGACACAATGATGCTGTCCATCTTTCTGAATGTTTCCATGGTATTTTACTGCACTAATGGATGCTCATGTACATCATTGTAACCCTTTGGTCACAGGCTGCGGTGCGTCCCTTGTCTACGCTCCGTCCATAGAGGACGTTCCCCTGCTGTTGCAGCATCCTGTAGCTCTAGGACTTTGTCTTGTAGTTTAAGCTACAGATTTCTGGCTTCTCTGTTCAAGGCCCAAAGCCAGCCAACAGGGAAGGAGGGCTTTTCTGAGGGGGTGAATGCCATTGAAAAAATATTTAGGAACTGGGCACAAAACCTCTGGTGTCTAGGAGTGGTAACTCTGTGGATTGTGTTGTTCCTTGCTCTAGTTTGCACAGTTAGCCAGTTTCAGCTCCCAGTTCTGGCAAATCTGTGAAGTCTTCTCGAACTCCTAGTGAGGTGCATCTAGGATTAGCTGCTATACAGAGGGAATGGGAGAGCATCCATCCTCTTTCAGCCAAAACCTGTTCCCTTTTACAG
Source organism: Anhinga rufa (assembly GCA_013400875.1). Classification (NCBI taxonomy): domain Eukaryota; kingdom Metazoa; phylum Chordata; class Aves; order Suliformes; family Anhingidae; genus Anhinga; species Anhinga rufa. The sequence continues at coordinate 6,156 of VZTV01092781.1, read as the reverse complement.
GTCAGCTTCCTAATCCCACCTGAGTGTCCTCTGTGCTCCTCCACATGATGCTTGCCTACCCCAAGAGCACAACTCACTACAGAACTGTTTTATGGGTGAAGACACACTTCTCCCTGCATTCCCCAGGTACAGATGTCCCATGCTGTGTGAAGGGAGTCTCTCCCTGTGCTAGTGTCAGTGGCCCCAGCTGGCCGGGCAGCACTGCAGTCCCAGCAGTGCTGCTGGCCCGCAGCCCTCCCCACCCATCACCATGCCTCTGGGGGCTGCCTTATCTTTATCCCATTAACAGGCAAAGCAGTAGCTACTTGTGGTGGGTACAGCTTTGTGTGTTTGATCGTGTAAGCAGTGCTGATGAACTATACTTCAAAACGTGGATTAAAGACATGGTTTTTTTCCCCAAGAGCCGCCATTCTGTGACATTTGTTCTATAAACTCAGATAAAAATCTTGTTCGTACTTTCCATGTTTGTATTTACAGAAGAGTTGAAAAGTAGGCATAATGACAGTTTAATTAATGTATGTCATTAATCCTGGAGATAACCAAACCCCTCTAATCTTGTAAAAAAGAATTAGAAAGCACTGAAACATCTTTTGCTATCTGTGAACCTTGTAATGAGATGTTGTGTGCTTGGAGGAGGAGTCATGGAAAGGAATAGTGCCAGAGGACATATTCTCAGCAGATTTCATCACCGGACTTCTTGTGTGATATTGTTCTTGGCAGAAAGGCTTCAACTGGAGTCCAAAGCCATCAACACTGTTTTCAAAATTTGTCCCCCTGCTATCAGTGTATAAAGTTGTTCTAATAATTTGTGGCTATAAAGTAGGAGAACTTCAGCTTCCCTACCATTGTCTTTTAAGTATCATGCACTTAACTCACTAATTCAGTTTTAATGTTTGCCGACCTTACTAGTTTCTTTGTAGTGAATCACGTATGTGTGCAAATCATGCTGGTATGCCTTACCTATTATTCTAGCATAAAAACCAAATATAAGCCGATATTGCAAAGTTGTTTAAAAAAAAACATGGCCAACTTCAGATAACTATTTTTTGGAGGTTTGTGCTAAATTTTGTTTTCAGTGCTGTCTGCATCTTTACACTTTAACATGTAAAGTGCAGTTTATATGGTGTTAGTTCTTCCCAAGAAGTGTCAGTGAAACTACTTTGGAGGATACAGTGACTAACAGATATTGACAGCTCAAAAAGAAGTGCTCATCCTTTAAAACCTGAATTCAGAGCAAAAAGTAATGTACAAGGGCAAAACATCCTAGTATCTGCTGCTGCTGCAAGGACCTGGGAATGAGCTGAGGGTGGTGGGAAGCATGGTGGGAAGGAACAATAATAAGTATTGCTTCTCTTCCTCTCCAGAGACCCAAAGAAAACTGACTTTGTCTCCTGGAAAGGAGGCCTGGGGCAGCAGTCTGCTGCGGGGGAGAGGGTTAAGGCTGGGTAAGAGCTTTTGTCTGGCTCTCAAGAGAGGGGGAGCCAGAGCAGGACTGGGTTAAATAAACCCCTGGAGGGCTGGGGGGGAATTCCTGGCAGGCAGGCAGGAGGGCGAAGAAAACAAGAATATTTGTGGCAGGGTTGGAAATGTTTTTTTTTTCTTTCTTCCCTTTTTTTTTTTTAGGGTAGGACTAATGCACACTGCAAGAAACATTAAGAAGTGCCTGGCACCCCAGCCGCAGGTTAGCTAGTGGCTGCATTGCTTAGGTAATGCCCATGCATGAACACATTCCTTGAGTGCAGGGGACTTTGCAAGTGGGGTGAGGAAGGAGGTGCAGGTCAGCGGTGGGGTGAGGTGGTCAGGGTGCTGCGGGCCTTGGCTGTGCTCTGCTGCAGGCAGGAGCATGGGCTGTCAGGGGGTCATTGCAGCAGCAAGGGAAAACATGCTCAGCCCTAGGAAATGGTTGCCCAGGGCAGCGACCACAGAGGGAGCACGATGAGGTGGTTTCATTCAGACCTCACCTACCACACATGAACCACTTTTCATAGATTAATGCCTTCAGGAGGCGTGTACCTTGATGCACCAAGAATGAAAGTCTTCAAGACTGAAGACATGGTCAAGGCCCTGAGGAGAGGGAACTTTTTTATGTGTCCTGGAAGCTCTGCTATCCACCAGTCTAGGGGCATCTGGGCAATGAATTACCCCATGAGACACAAGAAAATTCAGCAATGCCTCTGTAGGCTGAGGAAAGGGATAAGGTCCTGATATCAAACTAGCCATGAATGTAGGTAAATAAGACAAGAAATTTTTTGACCCATCTCCAGAAAAGAATTTGTTGAAAATAGGAGATGCATTTGGGTAAAATTAGCAAACAGAAAGACAGGTCAGGGAGCTAAAGCAAAGTGGAACTTCTGCACATTTTCTCGATCTTCAGATAAAGCCATATTGGTACACACAAGTACAATGACTCCTGAACTTTGGCTCCTTTATTTATAAAACAATATACTAAACCCAATCCCTGGATACACTGACGTAACTGAATGTCATACTTTCCAAATATAATGGATTGCATTCCCATCATAAAATAAATACATTCCAGCAGTGAGCCCCACAGCAAATAACAGAGCTCCAACAGCTGGGGAAGCTGGGGTAAGAGGTATAACAATTGGGTTGTGTTGCTGAAGCCCAAAAGCAAAGTTTTTGCTGGCAGTATTCTAGGAAAACCTATTATAATGCAATGCTACCAAAAAAGTGCTCCTTTCTTTCTAGTTCTGTGCTGCATGCAAAAGCTATTAAAAAAATCCTGCATAAACAAACATACTCTTTTCCATATGACCTTTTCTTCAGTGTTTTCAAAAGTATATTGTCTTTTCAGTTTAACACAATATTTGTCAGCTTTTATTTATAGCTTAAAAGAAAAACCTCCCTCAAATTGTCATCAAAAATGCCCTTCTATAGGCATGCTGTCAGGAGAAGGGCTTTCCTTCTCTGAGTGTCATCTTGGGCTCAAATATGTTTTACTGAAATGAAGACTCAAGTGCCTCCAGCAATCATTGCATCTTGAATCAGCTGGACATATATCACTCTGGCCTGAGAGCCATTTTTAATTGGTATTATGCAAAAGTGAGGGTTAAATACCCTAGATAACCAAGCAGCAATAGTTTGCTTTCATGCACTCTCTCTGTTTTTTTTTTTAAATAAAATCAGTAGACACTAAAATCATTAAAGAACCTTTTTATTCTTATCTAATGCATAGGGGGGAAAAACAATAGTTGCAGCAGTATGATAAAAAAAAACACATTACCCAATTCCACATGACTCTGTATTTTTTAACTTGGAAACTGTAATGAAAGGCCATGGTGCATCACAAACTGGTTATACTCTGTGGCTATTAAAAATGAAAACTGAAATGCCATGTTGCTAGTGAATATTGCTAGCACAAATTCACCAGCATAATGTAAGCAGGAATGACCCAGGGCAGATTACAGATTGCAATGTTTGGGAGCTCCTTTGCTGAGGATCAGAGAGATTCCTGTGACTTCACAGGACATCTTCAAATGTAGCCCAGGACTTTATTCCCCGTTCTGCTATTCAGTAACTTATTGATATGGAAAGAGCCAAAGATGTGCGGTTAGATAAAATGTAGTCCTCTGGAAAGTCCATATTTACTTCAGCGGCAAACAAAGAACACTGGTCCCATGTCCCTTGCAGGAGCTCAGCATTTGGTGTTGTCATGAGTTAACACTTCAGTCAAAGCTGATATTCTTAGTAATGGCTGCTGCTGAAGTATATGGTAGGTTTTTTGTTTTGTGACTGAATAGTATTACCTACAAAAGTGAGGACAAAACCCTGGGAGTCTGCTTTTGCATGTTTGTATCCTCAGTTTGCGATAGTATACTTCTGGGCTTTGGGAGTTACAAAGCTGACTCCTTCGCAACCCAAAGGGCATTTTTGCCTCTTCATGAAACAGTCATTAAGCCAGTGTATTGAGTTCAGACTTATCCTTTACATCTTTCTGATGGTTCTTCTTTTCTTTTTTCTGTTTGTATTTCATGTGAAAAAACACTCCCCCTATAATGAAACCTGAAAAACAGAGAGCACTCGTCAGTACAAGGAAGAGAAAACTTTCTGAAAAGGTATTTCAGCAAAGGATCTGACATCCGCGCTGCAATATCCATATTGCTTTACCTCTTGAACAGAAGCAAATAGCTTTGGGGAATGACCATGCAGCATTGGACCAACAGCGTGTTCAGGGACCTGAGGCACTGGTGGGCAGGATCAGATGCCTCAGGGCTCAGGAGACTTCCCCCAAAGGAGAACTTCTCCTCTAGGATCTGACCAGATGGCAAAATGTCTTTTTCGTCCCCGCTCCCTTTGAGCAGTGATTTGTCATGTTTGTCTTGAATTGTACTCCCTGGGTTCTTTCCCCAAAGAATGGCAATTCTGTCACAGCAAAGCTGAGACTACTGACAGCAAAACTGTTTTTCAGGAACTCTTTGGTATTTGTTAGGAATATCTGATGGACCCCAGAGGTTTGTGCACCTATGGCCGAGAATGACTGAAATTTTATTCCCACCTTGATTAGAAGTGTTTATGCCTTTTATCATCACTTGTCATATCCAGTCTAAGGCATCTAGATGTTTTCATATGCATACATACATATATATGTACATATACACATAAAATATGCAAATTACATGTGTGTGTATATATATAGTTTGATCTTTTTAAAATACGATGAGCTTGTTATAGTGTATGTAAATTTATTTCCTCTTTATCAGTGTTAGATTATCTATCACTTTCACCATCTCTTTGTTCCTTTACTAAAGCATATAGGAGTACCCAGCTACTTGTCTTGCCCCATTCATTGCTCTGAATATCTGCTCTGTAGTTTTTCTTATTTTACATTCAATTTGTTCCATCTGAGTAGTTAATCAAGGAACATGCCTAGTATCTGCCACATCATATTTATTCTCCCATCCGCTTCTCAGTGGGAGAAATACCTTCCAGGAGAGAGACAGTTTGTCTTAATGAAAGAGTTTCTCCATCAGAATGGATTGGCTGAGGGTTTGGGGTGTATTTTTTGTTTTGTATTTTGTTTTCCAGTGTCTATGCTCTGTGTTTCTATAAAGAAAGTAAGACTACAGAGGATCCTTGCTCTTGGAACAAAAGGTGCTGAGGTCTGAGAGAGTCCTTAGCTCTCAGATGCTACCGTCTGATTTTGCCTTTACAGTGAAAAAAACTTGCTATTGAAAAAACCTACATATTCATTTCAGGAATTATTTAAAAATCCTTCATGAGCTACATACACTGTGTTTTGTAAAAGTCATAAAGCAGTAGCAACTTTTACTGTGTTCTCTGAAGCTGACCAGCTCTCTTGTAATGAAAACATCTTTAGTCAGTTATCCAGCATAATTTTCACTTAAATGTGGCACTGTACTAAGTGAGGGATCAGACCAAGGCATTGTGCAGAAATAAGTGATGTGAGCAGCTTGAACAGAGATGGTAAAGATGCAGTTTGAGGGGTTTCTCTGTCAGTTGCATGGTCTGAGTATGGCTTCTTCCATTTTAAGTTCTTTGAAATTTTTTCCTCTTTTTATCTTCAAAAGACAAACACATATGCATCACGTATGCATCGGCACTTTCTCTTGCTTCTGGGTCTTGTATATTACAAAAGAAAATCAACACAGAGCTTTGGTTTTGCCTTTTCAGGTACTGAATTGTTCTTGGGGGCTCATTCTCTTTTCTTTTAGAATGGAAGTAATGGTAACTTACATAAGTTCTTGGGTTTTTTTTCCCTTTATCCTCTAATTTAATTAGACTCTTTTGAACGTGAGGTCTGTAAGGTATTTAACTCATTTTCTTTGATTTTCTCCATGTGTCTTTCACACTCCTTCCCCTCTCTATAGCTGAGCCACAGTTTCCCAGTCTGGCTCTTGTGACCATCACGTTCAAAAATCACAAAGGACTGAACACTGAATTCTCTTCCTCTTTGCTTCCTAGGGGACTGGATCCCATCAACAGTCATCCTCACTACTTCTGCACTTACGTTGAAAGAGAATCCTGAAGAGGCTAGAGGATGTTATGACAGGACCCCTCTCGATCATCTACCAAATGTCTTGAGAGTCTAGGGAGGTCCCTGCTGCCTGGAAGCTAGACAGTGTTATTTCAGTCTACAAAAAGGGCATGAGGTAAGACCCAGGGAACTACAGACCT
>VZTV01092776.1:0-33845 GCA_013400875.1 Anhinga rufa | reverse complement strand
CTGCTGATCTCACTCCCAACAGTATAGCAGATAATTTTTAAGGATGTCAACTGAAGTACAGCCTTGCAATTCTCAGTTTTGAAATGTTTCTAAATCAAACTATGAATACTAACAAAAGAGGTATGTTTACTGACTAGTGTGCTGCTGAGTATCTTCTCAGCTCTGTCTCTGGGGGCTGCTGAAATACCTGATGGTAAGGGACATGAGGGTTTCTACAGGTACTTTCTTTCTGTAGTCGTTAGATGTTTCCAATGCATCTGCAAAACTGCAGCCTGTGGAGTGATGTGTATGGTACTTCCTGTGTCCTGAAGCTTGGTCTGTGCATGTGCCAGAGAGACCGCCATTGCTGCCAGCCATAAGATGTGAAAGGGTGGAAAAACCCACATGAGGTACAGACTAGCTCACACTTAGGTTGTTTTAAAATAAGAATGCACAAAGCTTTGCTCATTGGGAATCTGTGTGCTTAAAATGCATTGAGCAAAATCTTTGCTTTTTAAAGCAGTGGGAGTGGGACATGAAGGGCCATGTTTCCAAGCGTGTACCATGCTTTCAAGGGTTTAATATTTGCAAGTCTGGCTGGGAAGAAGGTTTGTGCCCCTCTTGCTGAGCTCTTTATAAAATATGACCTTCTTGTTTGTGAACTAGATAGGAACTGAGAGCTTTCTGAAATGTATCAGCCCTTCCACCTCCTTTATTTCTTATTTTATTTCTTGTTCCCCTTCTTGCTTTTGGACTGCTGCATAGGTTACTCTCCAGTTCCTCATGCTCTTCTTCTGCTGACTCCCAGTGCAGGTCTGCTGCCTGCACAACTAATCCGCTGAGTATCCCTGAGTTTTGATGTGATAGTCCAAGTCCTGTTTTTGTGTTCTACCTTGTTATCTTCATTATGTGTTCTGTGTCCAGAGAGATATTAATTTTTGAATACCGTGCTTTCCATAGTGACTGCTCCGTGGCCATCTCATTATGATCTTAAAGATACAAGGCCAGATGCTTTCATTTATACTGGATAAGGAGTTGGCCTCTGAGGCTTATATGATCAGTTCCCAAACAGCTTACAGAAATATTTTGCCTTTTACATTCCAAGAACTTACGTTTATGAGGGCTACTTCAAAAATAAATTATTTATAACAAATTTTATCTGAATTATTTTCTATTCTTGAGCATGCATCTTAATCTCTATGTTGTATTTTTATCTTTTTTTCCTCTCACATGTTCTTGTGTTTGGTGTCTTTATAGATTTAGCATGACCATCCAAATGGAAAATCTCTTTCTAAATATGACTCAGCATAAGCAGCCTTTACAACTTCAAAACTCTCCAGATCATGACACCCTCATACTGTGAAAATGGAAGTTTAAAATCATCCTTTGCCTATGGTATATTATTTATTCATCTCATAGGCTGTTAACTACAGCAATTTGTATGAGTCTAACATAGCAAATGTCAGATGTTGTTTCCATTTCTGCTTTTGTTTTGCTTCACTGGCAAAATTCTTATTGATTTCAGTGGTGGCAGATAAAGCCCTGCATATGGTTCATTTTTATGAGCCAGCAAAAATGTCTTTCTTCTTTATTGTGCCCATCTCCTTTAAATATTTTTGTGCATCTTTACACAAACCTCCTACTGAAATTTTAACATCTTCCAAGTCTCCGTCCTCAACAAAAGTTGACTAATTCCCAACAAGTATTGACGCAGACTGTGGTCTTACTCAGGTAAGTGTCCATCCCAGCTGTGTGATAGAGGTGCTGCTTCTGTTTGCTAGAAGGTGAAATAAGGTATTGAATAAAGATGCTTTTCTGTGTCGCCTGAGTTTTAAGGTCAGACTGTTAGATGTTTCACAGACTTGCAAAGCAGCAGATAGCTAAATGGCATCAGCAATATACAGTAGGGTTGTGGGGAAAGAAGTACAAGCTACTGATCTTTATGTTTGCCTTAATAATACCCAGAAGGAATGACCAGCAAGGAAACTGTTCTCTAAGCATAGAGGGACAGACAGTTCCCCACCCTTCCCAACAAAATCAGTTGATTCATAGAGGAGTTGCTGGGGTCTCTGTGGTATGGGTTGCCCACATCTCACAGATATTCTTTTAAATAAATCTGTGCCTTGACAGGTGATACTGGGGTTTGTCTTGAAGCAAACACATACGTCTAGGAAGATCACAAACTCCTAAGACATGGATCTTGAATAGACTTCTAACTGTTAAAAGGACCATCATCTGAAATAATGTCACGTTCATGTAATGTACACCTGTCCTGCTAACACTGAACATGCAGAAATATTAATCTTTTTGTGCCCATGTCTAATGTTCTTATATTAATCTAGACAGACGGGAAAAGATTTATACTTCTAAGCTACGTTATATTAATGAAAAACATTCTTCTGTCCTCCAAGCACACTCTGCAGCTGCAGGGGAAATACTCTCTGAAGTGGGAGTTGAGACCACAGTCAGACCTTGAATGAGGTCTTGGAAATGTCAGTGGACTGAGTACACTGTATGTGAATTAGAAGTGAGTCACAGTGCAATTTGATTAAGATCTGGTTGAAGTTGGGGAGCACTGGGCATCAACTGTCTGTGTTTTCTCCTTGGAGGTGAAGGCTGGGTGTGAGTCAAGTGGAGACTCCCCTGGGAAGAGCAACAGTACCCTATGGGCAAGGACACACTGCTGCCACCAGAGTGTTTGTATTGGCTCCTGAAGTTACAAGGCAGGAGGAGTCATGTGAAAATGTCCCCTTCTGCCCAGACAGGTCAGCAGCATGGCAAAGAAAAAACATTCTTATCAACTTCCAGAGAGACATGTGAAAATGAGACATGTGAAAATTTGCTTTCGACAGAGCAGTCTAGCTGTTTGATACATTGTGTAAGGCTGGTTAAAGGCCGCATCTGTATTATGAATCTCTTGCTATAACTGCATTGATAAAGCCTTTGAAGATGGGCGTTTTGTCTATGTGGCTACAAAAAGCTAAAGTGACCAAAGTCATCATAGCTGATGTGTAGCTGCACAGGTAAAAATGCTTTTGTGCAGATAAAATATCTCCAGGACATAAGAACAGCTGACTTAAGATGACCTGATAGGGAGGGAGAGGTCCTCTGTTTGGGTTGATGTTGTAAATGATGTCATTGCTGATTTTTCTAGCCTGGGGTATGGCTCACGGGCCACCTTAAGAAAACAAATAACTGCACAGAATAGCTTGAAGTTTTTGAATCATCGTGTGGAACATACACTTTGGTCCTAATAAACAATGTTTATACCTCCATTGAAACTCAACTTCAGTTCTAATTCTTCATAGGAATAACAAACATTATTTTTAGAACCTCATGCCAAATAGAGTTCAGATGTATTTTATCTGCTCAGTGACCAGTTGGGCTCAGAATCTGGCTATTAGTAGGAATATGTGAATTTAATAAAATCCCTTGTTTTTATCCAGGTTAACCATTTTGTGTTTCTCAGATAGGTATGATTTAACCCATAATGTTAATGTATTAAAGACGTTTTCCTGTGTTCCACCAAAACCAAATAATATTTTGAGAGATGGAGAGAAAGAAGGGTGGGAAGAAGCAGACGTCTAAGTAAAACATATGTTGAATGGGAAGAAAATCAGTCACCCTGGGTTATGGGCCTGTGATTATTTCCATGTGCCTGGACCATATTGCTGTGCTCTGTGCCATTAATGTCATTAGATGCTTTATGCCAGAGTGGATTTTTTGCATATGCTGATGAGATTGCGGGATTGGGACCTTGATGGGTAAATGCTGCCAGTGCCATGTTGGCACTGTGGGGGTGTGTGCTGCAGTCTTCCAAACCCCCTTCTGGTGCTGCGTGTGTGGGCGCACGCCTGGCCAGCCCAGCAGTCCCTGAAGTGCCGATAATTGCCTGGCTGGTTAATGAGCCTCTAGGCAGCAGAGATTGTCCTCAGCCTGTTTTAAGAAAAGCAAACAAGAAAGCTTGCTAATCAAACCCCACCTTGTAAAAATGGATATTTTAAACTGGTACTTGGTGCTGGAAGAAGGGATGGTTAAAAATGAGCTTAATGTTCCTGTTCGGAGGTGCATCTGCATTGGGACGAAATGCCAGCCTTTACCCCTCCTTTTTGTTGGGGCTGATTTGTGAGAACATGAGACCTTGGGAGCCATCGCCATTCCCTTTGGTTCCTGGTGAAAGAAAAAGAGATTTGATTGCTCCCTTCAGATAAAAATACAGAGAAGTCTTCTAGGCTAGAAAACAACTTCTTTTTTCTTTTTCTTTCCTTTGTTGTTATTTGAGCCTGCCAGATTGGTCTGCTCTCTACTCTCCAAGTGTGTGGGCGGCACAGAAGAGGATGCTGAGACAAAGAATGGGGGAGGGATGAAAGAGAAGTGAATAAGACCTTTGGATTGGAGGCATGGTGTATGGGAGGAAGAGAACACAATGGCAGAGGCATCGTTGTTTTATTTTACGAAAGCCTGCAGCAGATAGAAGCAGCTGTGGTAGGTCAGAGACACCCAGTCTAGATGCTGTAGTGATGAATATATTAGCATGGTTTAGATCCCAGTCATACAGACATTTTTTTGCATTTGGTAATTTTATGAAGCTCATGTCCTGATCTCTGATCCCTCCTCCTGGAAATGGGGATGTCAGCTGGAGGGCTGGCTGTAAGGGTACATGACCATTGCTCTATTGAGTACAGTATTAGCATTTTGTGTTCATCTGCTTTGTGCTTTGATAAAGTAGGTCCAAAACAAGTGGCATTTTGTGAAGGTAAAGCTCTGATTTTTGTGCTGATTAAATCCTCTTTTCCTGAGCTGAAGAACCAAAACTCATTTCTCATTCCAATAACAACTGCCCCATGTCTACTGCATCTGGCTTGTGATCTTTCATCAGACTTTTGTGAAACTGAGTTACGTGTCATTAAAAGATATTTAAAAATGTCTTTTAATTTGAGTAATAGAAGAAAGAAGTTAAATTCATCCTTCCTCCTTTGTTATATCTTTTCAGATAAAACTTGAAAAGCCACAAAGAGTCTGGGATGGGGAGGTATAAGACAGCAGTATCTGGTTAGGGAAAGCAGGAGACCGGAGAAGGGTGAGCAACAGATGAACAGAGGGAGTAGGAAAGGGCAATGCATGTAACACACATTACATGACATGTTTTGTATTTACACCTGTGAGATCCATCTTGCCTCAGCTGGAAAATTCACCCTTGCTGTGCGTTTTGCCCTTGGAGTATTTGACCTCCAGCTCCTCTGGTTCCTTGAAGTATAATGTAAAAGAGCTTGCAAAAGCAGCCCTGTAAGGGCAAGTTTTGTAAATAAATCCAATTTCCTATAGGGTGGCAGGAGTCAGGGAAGTTTTGGAGTGAGAAGGGGTACATAGGGAGCAAGTCCTGGGAGACGATCGAGGACTTTCCTCTGTGACCACAGGAGCCTTTCCAAGCCCAGGCCGAAACTTTGTGCGGGCATACATGGTGGGGTATGTTGTCTTGTGGATGTGTGGCATGGCCAATCTTGTCAGCCTAGAAAGTTTCTTTTGGACCTCGCTGCCCTTCACCACCCTCTCTGAGGGACTTTCAACAGGGTCATAAAAAGGTGTTTCTCTGCTGGGCTAATATTTACATCACAAACATATGGTGCCTTTGCTTGGTTACAAACATGAGTGCATGCAAGTGAGAGGCTTTTCTCAGAAAGGGTGGGAGGGAAACACAGAGGTTATTCTCTTCTGTCATTGTATTTGCTAAGAAAAATCTTTAGAAATTACATTTCTATGCCAAGGGAACATTAATAAGATTACAGAGTCAAGCTCTCAAAAGCTCGGACATGCTGGAGTGGAAGTTGTCTATCTAACCTTCATTCATACCCTGGTGCTCCCCCATTACCGTATTTACCTCTTTTGTTTTACAGAGCTCCTGCCTGTGCTCTTTCCAGAGGGCATTGAATGAAGATTGTTAGAGTGAACTAACCTGTTGCCCATAAGATCCTCATTTAAGTTTTTGCAAAAACTCAGAATATGCTTTTCTAGCTCAGGCAGAGAGGCATCACCTCTTCCTACAGGAGTATTGTGAAAACAAATGTGGTGTTTGCTCAACAGTCACATGTTAAAGGGACAATGCCATAAAAATGCTGACGATTCCAGCTGGTAATTTAATTTTTCAGTGCAGAGTTTGGATGTTGCCTATGATAAAGTGTGAACCAGCTACCTACATGAAAAGTATATATACCAGTATTCCCTGTATCTCTGTGTGGAAAAATACTATGCTTTTGTCGCTGAAGGCTGTCGTAGTGCCTTATCACATGGGATGGTATTGTTCGAAGTTTCCAAACATTTAATAGCCACAGAGCTGTGCTTGAAATAATGGATTTCTCAGTCCTGCCATGCTGACGTTGTGCTGTGCCTCTAGTCAGAGTAAAAATAAAGATATCCACATGAGACTAAAGAAAATCTTTGCTTGAAGATAGAAACTTTAGTTTTCTTTCTGGTTCTTATGATTGTTCTGAAAGCAAAAGTCAGCTTCATTAGGCGAGTGTTATAAATCAGCATTTCTTTCTTTTTTTTTAAATTGCAATGTTTCTTCTAGTGTGATGCTTCTATCTTAATTTTCCATTACATTTGGATAGGCCTAAGATTCTTTTGAATCTTGTGCTTAAAGAGTTAGTCTGAAATGACAGTGAGAGGCTAAGCTATTAATGTTAATTTAACAGATAAATGAAGGTGAGGACTGGAGGCATTCAAAGGCGTATTCAGTGTCATGCACAGCATGATACTTTCCCTTGGGAATGGGTTTTTGGCAGATTCCAGGGGATATTGTCAAAGCATGCACAGATTTTTCTAGCTACTTTTCAGAAATACTGATTAGCCCAATGCAATGCTTTACTGCAAGGCACATCGTACATGGAGTTCTGTCATTTCCAGTCTTTGCTACCTTGTACTGTCCCACAGGGTTTTCTCAATATATTATCGCAAAAGTATTCAAGAAGGAAGGGGGCACTCTTGGCTTTTGGGGCATTAATTTCTTTCCTGACGCCTTCATGCACTGAGTCACTGTCTTTGAAGATAAACCCAGCATCCAGTGGGGGCTTGCGAGCATTTGCATGCTGATGGAAAAACCTTGTGCAACTTGGCCTCTGAGGTCAGTTGAGTTGCTGGCCTTGGAAATCCTTCTCATTGCTCAGCTTCCTGCCCCTTTCCAGCACTGCTGTTCCCCTCTTCCGCTCCTGCAGACAGTTGCACAGGGAGGTTATGATAAAATGCCAAGCACTTGCAGGGTCAGAGTTAAGCCTGGGATGTCTGCGGCAGCTTTGGCTTTGTGTGAACAAGGGTTGCAGCCCCCAGCCAGTGTCATGAAACCTTGGGCTCTCCTATCACTGCTGTGCCTCCTTCACCAAATCACTTCACATCCTGGACATCCATTATGACACCTTGCTGATGTCTTCATTGTCCTACCGAGAGGCAGCCTTTACCGCTGCACCGCTGCGGCTCCTGTCACCAAAGCGAATGCAACTGATATTTCATTTACGCTGAGTGGAAATGTGAGGTGGATATTCAGCCTAAAGATTTTCCCTGTCCTTAAATTCTCCTTCCTGCTGTGCCTGCAGAGAATTGTGTTGGGATAATTGAGCACCTGGGTTAGCGGTCACAGTGCTGTAGTTTGTAGGGATGAGTGGTGATTTTGATTTTAAGAATTTCCACCATAATTTTGAATTTCCTTTGACTTATACATTGGGATTTGGCTTTCATCCAGAGCTGCAGCTTTATAATAAGGCTTAATAATGACATAACTCATTGTATTCTCAAATGGCTGCACAAACATCAACTAATCAGCATACCTTTTGCTAGGGCAGTATCTGTATCTTTGCATTACAGATAAAGAATTGAAAGCAGAGATGTTTTTTGTCTAAGCCCCTTCCATTAAAGGCAATAAATTAATGTTAAAAGGCTGCACAGAATGCAAGATTTCCTAGCTCTGGTCTCTATTTCTTGTGTACTAGCACATGCTGGTGAGATGTTTTCTCTTGGATGCTTTCCTGATGAGAACATAATTTTTCCTCTGGAGTTACAGTGGCTGAGGTTCCTGGAGGAAGTCTGTTTTCTGTACAGGTGAAGTTTTCCCCCTAATAGCAGTCAAGTTGACTCATGCTGAAAGAAGACCTGAAAATGTGTTCCCCTAAATTCTCCCATCTTCCTAGATGATCTCCAGCTGTTTGCTGAGAGCTACTGTATTGAGTGAAAAAGGACAATTTCTAGTCAATCTGTTTGTTACCATAAAGTCAAGTCCAAGTGGTAATAGAGAAATTGATGGCACCTTTTAAAGATAAAAATCATTTAGAGAAAATTTCCTGTCCCTGGCAAATACCAGATTGATTTCCACAGTTCCCTCCTCTCCCCCATACTGATATTCAAAGAAACTGTTCGGACTGTTTCTTAGTGGGACGTCTCTACCTGCAGCACTGTCAAAGTGGGTGAAACCCCCATCAAGAGAGGTTTTTATTGCTTGTTTTGTCTTGCTTATGAAGAGTAAACTCCAGTTCTCCATTGAACCAAATCGAGTCCCAAAAGCGTTTTAGCTGCATGAGGCTCACATGAACTGGAATTTAATTTTCCCATCCTTGCCTGTGCATATGTATAATCATATCCTCGATCTCCATGAGATGGATTTTTCATCCTCTCCTTCCTTCTTGTCTCTCTGTACCTTCTTCTGTGTTTCCTCCTGCACAAGGCAGGTCTCTGCAGAGCAGGCTTTCTCCGCCGCAGTTCCCTGCATGCATCTCTACTGCTTTCCATCAGTTGGGTTGAAATGGGCTGTTTGGCCATGTTGGGATGTCTTTCCCATGGTGGACCATGGTGGGTCTCTGGCATCTTCCTTGCTGACTGCTAGCATTCTGACCAGGACACCAGGGAAGCAATGCAGATGCTTAAAACCCGCTGCCCAATGCCCAGGGCTGGGGGTTTTATCCTGGGAGGGGTGGGAGAGGTGCCCTGTTGTCTGCTCAAGGGTGCTTGGAAAGGACCAAGGTTTTAGTCTAACACACAGCCTGATGACTGTGGATCTATTTACAGAAGTCCTCTGCAGCCTCAGCATCCTACTCTTGCAGTTAATAAGTATATTTAGCAAGATCAGACACTGCCTCAAAATACTCCTGCAGCAGATTCCTCCCAGCTTGGACAAGAGCACTGCTGCTTGGCCAGGGTTTGCTGGATGCTGTTCATAAATGGGAATGGATTTAGGGGCTGGGTTTCTGTTTGATCTAGCTCTAGTACCCTTGTCAGTGATTTAGAAGGGAGCACAAATGGTGATGATATTGTTTTTTATACTTGATGCCAAAATGGGAGGCCTTGCCTGTATTGGCAAGGGCAAAGAAAAACACTAAGGGGATCTAGAGGGTATCAGCAGAGAGAATTGCAAAATAGGAACGGGGGTGTAGATAAGTTTTCTCTATGCCTAGAGAAAAATCAGAAACATGAAAGACTGAAGAGGAGTTCGGAAAAGGGCAAGGTCTGAAATTGGACTTGGAGGTTGTAAGAACAAATCAGGAATAAGTTCCAACGTGGCATGGCTGTGAAGGAAAGATTTGCCATATGGCAAATAATCCTTGAGGAATTATCACAGAGCAGGGTGGACAGGCCGTTTGACTACCATGGATGGCTCTGTGGGGCTGCATCCCCCAGGAGATACTCCACAGCAGTGGGGGAAGTTCAGGGAGGGGAATGCTGGATTTTTTCTGAAAAAAAAAAAGTGATTTTTAAATCAATTGAAATTGTTTATAATTTTCTGCCAAACGGGATGACTCATTTTGGCAGTCTGCCCGCTCTACCCTCCCTCTCAGACAAACAAGCAAAGCCAATAAATGGCAAAAAATAAAATAATCTGAAAAGATAACAATTCAAAATTTTCCTTTTGGTATATTCAAAACAAAGGGCATAATGGCTTTTTTAAGATATCATTTCAGAGCTGGATTCAGTGACCATAACTTGAAAAAATGATGTAAAAATAACTCTGAAAATAAAATGTTTAATTTTGAGTTAAAGAAACATTTTGTTCAGTGAGACGCACAAAGCGTTTGGTTTTGGGCCAACATGAAATGATTTTTTTTTCTAGCCTCTCTTGGTTGAGGCAGTGGACCAAGAAGTCAGTTATTCACAGAGCTGTAGCAAGATTAAGGTAAGGATGGAAAGCAGAGCTGAAATGAGAAACTGAGGGAGCAAATTTGGGGTTGAATGTCCAAGTCAATCTTCATTCCTTCAAGTCAAACATGGTAGTTGATGACATAAGTGCCCAGACCCTTTGCTGTCAGCCCAAGCGGGTGGGCTGCCCACCAGGAGACGAAACTGGCGATGTCCTTGTGGCATCTGTGGATCCCCAGTGGTGTGGGAGCAGAGCAGGGTGCTGTGATGGGTTAGTGTGACCCAAGAGATGTCCTGCACCCATCGGGGTGCAGGGGCCACACTGCAGTGTTCCTGGGGACGTGTCCTCACCATGCACCGCTGCTGCTGTAAATGCAGTATCGTCTGTGAGGGGAGGGGAAAAAAAAAAAAAGGAGGAAAAAAGAAAGAGTCTTATGCCAGGAAGCTGCCAAAAGCTCTGCAGTGAGACTTTGGGCAGGGAGGAGCAGAGCGCTGCCTCCATGCTGCTCAGCTAGGGACGAGCTGCTGCTTGGCTCTGGTGTCTGGGTGCAAGTCTCCTCGACTGGGCAGGCAGGAACCAGTGGGTGAGTTGGCAGTGGTACCTGGCTGCTGCTGGGGGGCTTGGGAGAGGCTCCTCTCGCAGGTTGGAAATGCTGGGCACAGCTTTCCTCACGCATGCAGCATTAGTGCAAACACACTGACTGTGCTACTGTGCTTTTTGGCTTGGGCTTTTTTTGCACTGCCTTTTTTTTTTTTTCCAGGAGTGCTGACACCGCAGCACCCAGCCATCCTAAGCAATAATCCTTACAACACAGGAAAGAGAGAACATTATTTCCCATTTTTCCGGTGGCAGAGTCAAGGCAGTGGGATGGCAGGATTTGCCCAGCACCATGGTAAGAGTTGGGAGGCAGAGCTGCGCTTGCGGCTGTGTAAGTTTGACTCCTGCTCCTGTGCAGAATGAGGAGTGACTGCAGCATAGCATGAAGATGCATGAACTAGTTTTAAACAAGCCAACTGGGATGTACCGTGGCTGGCTGTGGCAGCTTGGTGCCTGCTGTGTTAGTTTATCCTTAGAGCAATGGACAAGAGAGATGCAGGGAGGCATGTGGTGCTGGAGATGGAAGGAATGAGAAAGCTTCTGCACAAACCGTGGGGTGCAGAGAGCAACCAAGGGACCAACCCTGGCTGTGGCACCCTGTGCACCTCCCTGCACCACCCTTGGCATCCCTCTGCTTTTAATAACGCTGGCCATTATCCATCAGCAGAGGTAATAAGCTGGAGAGCAAGAAGCATTGTATCTGGGCTGAGCATGCAAGCCTCGCACAAAAGAGTTTATGGGGGGCAATGTTTTTATTACTACAGTCCATGGTGAACCATTCTTCATCTCAAGCACTTCTTCTTTGCTATTTAATAATTAATAATTAACCAGCCGAGGCTGTTTGAAGACTCTGGTGCGGTGATGTCTGGTAATACTTATTTTTTAACTCTTTTTTTTTTTTCTTTCTTTTCTGTTTTGTTTTCTGGCCATTCTAGTTTATTCTGGGGCTTTGTGCTAGGATACCAAACCGCTGGCTAGCAAGAGTTTCAAATGGCCAAAGTAGTTTGATTTTATAAATAAGTCCTTATTTATTTATTTATTTTTTTTTCAGTGGAGTTGGCAGTGGCCCCTGCTTTGTCCTTAGCGTGGCCGGAGAGCCGGGTACCGCCGGCTTTTTGGCGCGGCCAGCGGCCCCCTCCAGCAGCGCACAGCGCCGGTAGCATCGCGCGTGGATGCTTTTGCCCGCTTTCTTTTCCGCGTTGGGACTGTGCGTGCGTGCGTGCGTGCGTGGGGCGCGCACACGACCCACACGCTGTATCGGTGAAACGCCGGCAGCTATTTCAGGAAGCTGCGAAGTCTCCTCCTTCTTATGTAAATAAACGTGACAGCTCTAGGGCCGGTGCCGCGGTAGAAGGCGCGGAGTGGGCGGCGGCGGCGGGCGCGGGGCAGCCGGTCCCGCGTGGGCCGGGGGCTGCGGGCGCGGAGGGAGCCGCCGGGCCCCGCCGGGCCGCGCCGCCATGGGGGGGCAAGTGACGAGGAGCCTCCTCTACGGTAAGGACCGACCCTCTGCCACCCCTCGGCTGCCGGGGGGAGCGGGAGACGGCCGGGGAGGGTGCGGCGGGGGATGCGGGCTCGGCTCGGCTCCCCCCCCCGCGCGGTTCGCCNGGAGCGTTCCGCTGCCGGAGAGGGGCCGCCCGGGCCGGGTGGTGCTCCGCTCACCGTGCTGCCGGGGGTGGAGGATAAATACCTGCCGGTGCAGCGCTGGCGGGCCTGCCGAGAGGTGTCGAGGGCGAAGAGAAAGTAACCGTGGCTCTGTGTGCGCTGCCTGACAGCTTCCCACCCGGGAAAAATCAGCTAAGCGATGGTAAAGGTTACTGCAAGGCGCCTTAGTACTCTCCTAAACCAGCCATCTTATTTTTCCTTTCCACCAGCAGTTTCTTAACATAAATTCAGGTTTATTTAGTTTTAAATAGATATGGCTTGGAATGAACGTTGGTTTGAATTGATTGATTTTAGATGAAGCTAAAGCCGTAAAGTACAGCATGCTCTCTGTGCTTGCTGGGTAATGTAAAGGGACTGGAATATCCCACACAGGCCAATGTTAAAACAGAATTCGAATCTGTAGACAACATGTGATACTAGCCATGTCCCTGTCTGCACAAATTTCACATCATAAATACTTCTGTGAGAATATCACACTCCTTAATATTAAACTTGTCTATTACTCTGAAATGTTCTGTTTAACTTTGGGTGTAGTAAATGTGCAGCATGTTCAGTGCAGTGTGAATGTATTTTCAGAGATGCTTCCTTGTTACAATAGTAAATATGGGTATGAAAGACACAGGTAAAGCATCATGTGGGCTTGGAGTAGCTTGTATCCTTTCTTTGAATAGAGATGCATGAGGTGTATACGCTTAGGCTGTGAATATTCACATTACAGTCTTATTTTGCACCAAATACAGATTCTTATACAGATTCTTATTTTCTACCAAGTCCAAACTTTATAGTTTAAAGAACAAATGGACATAGTTAGGAAGTAGATGATTTTCTCCCTAAAGATATTTAGCAGGCATGTCCCAATAGAGTTTTTTATTTATTCAACATTTGTGTTCTGAAGTTTCATCTGTGGTCTGAACTTATTTCTTTTCTAATCTCATTATATACGTGCAATATGTAGAATAACAGTACTGTCAGGTCAACATAAAAAAAGAGCTCTGGCTGTTGTCTTGTGATTTTAAGTGTGTTTTCCCCTTTGAAGCATTATTTGAATGAATTTGAAAAAACCTGGCTGGGAAAGAATAATAGCTATATATGTTTCCTGTGTGTGCCAGGGACTTGGCATTCCTGCTGGGGCTTTCTCCTGCCTGCAGCTGGCAGCACACTGCACAGTAATTCTGCAAATTCTTCCTTTCAGCGATTCTACTCCAGTGAGCGTGCTTCTCTTTAATTTTTATTTTGTTGGGAGAGGGGTAACTCATGAGGAGATGTGGGTAATTAACTCTGTCAAATTTCTCTCTTCTTACAGAGGGGCTACAGGCTGTGTTATAATCAGAGGTGATGCACTGCTGTGTTTAGCACAGCGATGCTTTAAAAAAAAATGGACATGCATTATATTATAAAAAATAAATAATAAAAAGTCATGCAGCAAAGCACATTTAACAGAAATAGACTGCATCTGCACTTGTGGTTTGTCTGTGGCTACCGTTTCTTAAGTTCCATCTTTCTGTTGAATATTTCAGTTTCAGATGTGTCTCAAAATAGCTGGGGAAAGAGAACTGAAACCTTATCCATTTCTCTGAAGTATAATTGAAACTTAATGTGATGATAATGAAAGGAGTAGTATTGAAAGCCCTGGGGGCTGACATTGTTTTTAGAAAGCTCAGGTAGAGCATAAATTCATGTCCTCCAGACTTTTCTGGTGACCTCTCTGTGTTGCAAGGATGGGCTGGGATTTTTACAAGCACCTAAGTAATTTAACCTTGCTGAAAATTAGCTCACAAGGGGAGATACTGCACGGGCTGGCTGCTTGCGGCTCTGCTGAGCTGGACCTGGGGAGGCAGCCAGTTTCCCTGAGGTGTGTGCCCAGAGCGGTCCGGGGCGCATCCTGACCTTGATAGGGTCAGAAAACTAGATTGAGATAAAAGCTACAGAAGTGGATCACGAGGGAGGCATCCTTTCAAAAAAGCGTAAAATCAGGGTGGTGATGTTTAAAAACTGTGGGTGCCCTGACGTAAGGACAGAGATTTATAGTAGTCAAGTGTAGTCATACACAGACTGTCATGATAAGGAACACCTGGCAGCATTTTACCCTCTTTCACCCACAGATCTGCTTTCAAGCAGCAAAGTCAAGTCGTGCAGCATTCTTGCCAGGCAGAGGAGTCTCAGAGTCCTTTGGCACGGGGAAAGCCGTGGGTGGGCGAAGCATGATGCTCAGGGATGGTTGTTGTTGGTGACATCAGATGTCCCTGGACCTGCACTGCTGCTTGGGGTTATTCTTCGAAGCCCTGCAAGCCAGTGCAGTGTCAATCCTATTTCAGCCATCTGGTGAGGTACATGCATGCTTGCATGGGCAGGCATCTCCTTGGGTGAAAACGCTGCTTTCCCATTGATACAGTGGCAGTGCAGGAGAGCCACACTAGTCTGTCCTAATGATGGAGTTGGTGGGTGCTGAATGGGCCCCGGGTCACCTCAAGGAAAGTTTCCCACCTGATGGGACTGAGAGGAAAAATAAGCTTTGAACCAAGGGCACTGAAGCATCAGTTGCCTGAACTTCCTGGGAGAGACCTACCTCCAACATCATTCCTTGCTAGCAAACAAACCCCAGTGGGACTGTGCCATGAAAGGCAGGACCTTTATTTTTGAAAGGAGATACCTGATGGCTTGATATGTTGGGACGTGGGAGCTGGTCACTCTTCTTCTCTGTGAAATGACATCCACTGCTGAAGCATCCTCATGCAGTCTTCATCTATGTCCCTATGCTTGGCACCATGACAGCCTCTGCATCTCTTCCCTGTTCCCCCTCCCTTTCTCACCGCCATCCACAGAAGTCCTGGGGTGCTTTCCAGAGCTCTCTATGCAAAGAGCAGTCAAAATAGGAAGTTCAAAGGTAATACAACCTTGATGGGCAGGATGTTTATGTGCTATTTAAAAAGTAATATCTATACATGTGGGTGTTTACTTTAACAGTATTTAAAACAGAAAATGTTAATACGGTTCCTTGTGGTTCATCTGAGGCTGTTTTTTTCAAGAATGACTCTGTACCATGGTATTCCTATAGCATAGGCAGAGTTTACTAAATATTTAGACTATTACTTGCTAGCTAATCATGCTTCAGACATATCTCCAATAGATGTATATGTCATAATATGTATGTTCTTGTTATGCATTTGATTCAACTGTCAGCTGCTGCGTTAGTTTTTAATTCCTCCTTATGGCTATGAGTAAGATGCTATTTGTGGAAGACCCTATTCTTAATTTTAGGGGGCCAAATCCAGGAGTTTCTGTGTGAGAAAGAAAGTCCTAAATATTTTTTATTTCTCTCACTCAGAACCAAACTAACATAAAGTGATGGTTTAGCCAAGGAAGCTGCTGCACTGTGCTGGGAGAGGGATTCAGTGTATGTAGACATGCAGGGGTTAGTGATTAACACATCTCTTCAGAGGGCTTTTGACAGCTAGAGTGTACACAGTGGATTAATTCATGTGCAGGGCCTGTGTGTGTACCTGCACATTTGCTCAATAACCTTCCCTCCTACAAGTCATAATTACTAATAAGTCCCTCATTGCAGGGCTTTGTTTTATTTTTGCTTTAATTACTCATGTCTCAGGCATTCATCAGTGTTCTGCGGTGGAATAATTTTTATAAGGAGCTGGGAAAAAGGTATCTTGTGCCACATTTTCCAAACTGTAATTGTGTGGCATCAATGTAATTGCAAAGAAATCCCTAGTGAGAGTGCATCAGCTTTTTAGCCTGGGAAGCAGCACTGATTGACAGATGTGATTTTCAGTTTGTACGGCTGAGTTTTTAAGCTGCTTGCAGATGATGCTTTGTAAGTTGTGGATACAATATAAATAATGGCTTGCTGGTTTTGTGTGGTGTATATAGAGGCCCATGTAAGTATTATGCATGGCCGGATTTTCCCCTTACACCATGTATATACGCCTGGTGAGCAATGCAGCCACAGCTGCAGGGTTGTTCTGCAAAAAGGGAGAAAGAAGCAGGAGTTACGGTGTAGAAGGACTCCATCCATGCTGCGTGGCAATAGGCTTTTGAGTGGCTCTCTGGATTAATTTCCCATTTCATTGAGATCTTATTTTCCATAGCCTTCCCTGCACCTGGCTTGTCATTTATTCCTGTGCAAAGGAGGTGTGAAGCACTGGCATTGTCTTTCCTCCCAGACTGTTCTCCCAGAGAAGAATTTCTGGGTCTTGCTTACATGTGTTGGCAGGAGGTACAGGATATTCGGGTGCTGTGTGGAAGCCCTCAGCCCTAGTGAGAGCTGCTGAGCTCCTGTTGTAGGACTTTGGGGAATAGCAGAGGGTGGAGGCAATTTCCATAGTGTAAAGTAGCTACTGTATACAACTTCATTTATTCTTACTTTGCACAATAGAGCTCTATTTTTAGCTTTCTTTTAATTCCTTATACTGTAGTGAATTGTATATCTATATGCACGTTCTGAAATCAGCCCCATGCTTTTCTCTCACTCTGTATATTCATTGCCTATACTGCAATAACTGTTTCAAATACTGCATTTCACCCTTGCAGTTAGTATCACTAAACAGAATTGTACTCAAGTGCATGCTGCTGTGCACATCTTCTAGTTTAATAATTCCCAACTTTTTACACCTAATTAAAACTACAAATATCCCAGAAGAAATAAGAAACAGTAGTGAAAAAATGAAGACCTGGACAACATTTATCTCATGTTAGTGAGATTTCTTTGCAAATTTGTATTACTTTGTATTCTTATAGCATCTAAGTTATTGTCTAGATTTTGGGGTAACTTCTCATTTGATGGAGTGACTGGTGATGGGATCAGCCTCACTAGGGGGTTAACATCTCC
The DNA here is from genome assembly GCA_013400875.1 of Anhinga rufa. Classification (NCBI taxonomy): domain Eukaryota; kingdom Metazoa; phylum Chordata; class Aves; order Suliformes; family Anhingidae; genus Anhinga; species Anhinga rufa. Next base: position 16,653 of record VZTV01092776.1, on the reverse strand, counting down.
TGTATTCTGCAGACAGTTGCTTGTTGAGAACTGATACGAGACTAGGGAGAAAAGGCTCTTTCTAAACTCATTCTGCTTTCAGCATGATTGGTATATAGCCCTGAGAGCGAATGAGTGTGTGTGTGTGTATATGAGAAATTAATCCTGCTCAGGGTTGGATTAACTGGTGCANGCATTTGCTAAAAGTGGGGCTCCCAGAGATTATTTCAGTTCACGCGTCTGATCTGTGGGTCACCTGCCAATATCCCAAGGTGGCTGATAGTAAAGCGTATTGACTGCTGACAACACTTCTGAAAATGTAGTGTGCAGTACCTCTGTATATAGAAATTTTATGATAACCACGTTTATACTTGAAAACTGTTCTATTTATTGTGAAAGGCATTAATTAGTTGTGGCAGTATTTGGCTGTAGGGGTCTTGCTACAAGTGGTGAGAGCAAAGTGTCCCCATTCTCACTTTGTCCTTTGCTTTCATGGCATTTTCCTGTTAGTTTTTCTCTGCTGACTTGATGCTCTGCTCTGGTGGGGCCTAGGGACTGAATGTTGTTTGTCAGATTTTGTTGTCTTACTTGTCTCCTCATTGACTGATCCTCTCCCTTCTCGATGTGGAATTGTTCTTACCTCTGATCCTTCTTCACCTCTTCCTTACTTAACTCTTGTTTTCTTAAGAATTATGAGTGATATGTTTAGCTATGATTCAATCAATTTAGAGGTAGCAGGTGCCTCTTTAGGAAGGTTTATAGGATCCCCTGGCATGTCCTAGGAACCATTTGCATGGTTAATCAAAACAAGTGCTCCCACAGCCAGAAGATTCATATTGTTAATAGTATAAAATAAATTTGCAAAACAAATACAATTACCATTCCTGACACGCAGCAGGAATCAAGATGAGGCAGTCTCTAGACATATAATCTCAAAATTGATAGGCCTGCATTGTTTTTATTAAGCAATTTTACATTAATGATATCCATATGTGCAGAGAGTTGTATTGAGATCAATCTAAAAAAGATAAACCTTAAGGAAAGGGTGTTTCCTGGAAAGTGAAAGGAAAGAATTGATCCTGATTGCTCTCGGGAATTGGCAGGGGTTACTGATGGTACAGCAGGGTACCAAACTGGAGGTCAGGAGAGATCTTGTCTCCCAGAGGCTAAGCAGGAGTGCGGCTGCCAGCCACAAGCCTTGTGGTATGAGTGCCCATGGTCAGAGCATATGCTATAGCCCTGCCTTTTGCTGTGCTTTGCTCTAGGGTTGATCCCTATTAGCATTGCTGGCCGTTTGTTTTTCTCCCATCTATCACCTCTAAATCACAGTGTTTTGCTTTGAAAACGTATTTATCTGAGTGAAGCTGGTCCAAAATTAGTTGGAGCTGCCTACTACATGGCTCTTGTCGAGTTATTCTCACTGGTATTTCTGTTCCTTGACTCTGTCCTTGATTGTCTCTTGAAGGGACACTGTAATTCACTGGCATTAAATATAACATTCAAGATGACTGCAGTTGATGGGGCTGAAGAAAGGGAGTCCTTTGGTTTATCTCAGATTTACCATGGGTCCAAGAGCACAGCAAAGGGAGTGGGCTCAGAGAGAGCCATGATAATTGATCAGATGGATGAACATATTTTTCCTGTTAGAAATGTTGATGGCACTTTTATCTTAAAGAAAAAGGGAAAACAGTAAGAAGGGGATATAATAAAAGCCATATATATTAATGAACATGGTAGAGAATGTAAACAGTGTGCTCCTGGTTGCCTCCCCTCCCTAACAGCCAGCATCAGCAGAAATCTGGAGTTCTTTCTCTCTCCCTCGAGTTAAAAATCACTTTTTTATGAGAAGCCTTTGTGATAAAGCAAGGCCCCTTGCTATGAAAATCAGCTCCTTTTATGTGGTTCGGTTTACATCCTTTTCTGCCTATACTAGTAAATGCACCCCAATACACAGGGGAAGCATGGGGGCTCAAGGAACACTAAGTATTCATGGTCTGAATTTGCCCCTTCATGTTGTACCTAATATGGCAGTTCTGCACAGGGTCTGTGTGAGGCTGGTCCATGTGAGGTGACCTGCCCAGACACGCTGGTTTAGCCCCCAGGGCTCAAGAAGTTGCTCACAGCAGGCTTTGTTGATGCAGTCTGAAGAGCAGAAAAGGACCCAGCACTTGACCCAGGCAGGATGGATGTGCAGTGACTTCTCTATAAAAGGTCCGGATGGCAGAGGCTGTTCCTGTCTTTGACTACCTTTGGATTGACTTTGACTACCTTATGGATTGAAGCACACAGAGCTGTGAAGAGGAAGTGCCCACTACTGACTGGCTTAATGTGGCTCTGAAAATGTCGGCTTTAGTCTTGCTGTAGGTAAAGCCTTTGGTTTGCTTGCTGTGATTTCATGAAACTTTCTCTGGCTGATGCTGCCATATTTTCTCTGTGATACACCTTGCTGTGCAGCCGTGTGGCACTGTATGGATACAACAATGGAAGTTTTTGGCCAATAGATTTGTCAGCGAAAGCAGAACCTGCTGTGAGATACCAGGGCAGGACTGAAAATGTGCTCTTCAAGGAACTTGAGGCTTGTGGCCTGGCATAAGCAGAGCTTAGGCATTGAGGCTGCAACCTCAAAAGCAGTGCCCGTTGAACCAGGAGGTGGTTTGAAGGGAGCATGTGCCCGTGTTTGAGTTGCACCTTGGCAGGTCTGGAGGTTGTTTTTTTTTTTGACTCTGACTTTTGCAAGAGCCTATTCTTCTTCTGTTCCCTGTGGTGCTTCCTAGCAAATGAACCCTTGGCTTGCTTTATGAAGTTCAAGTGATCCTCAGGCTGTTGCAAGTCCCAAACCTGTGTTATCAGCCAGGGGTAAGCTGCGTAGCCTCAAGGAGGGTGGATGATTTTGAGCCTGGGAGAGCTCTCCCACCTNGCTGCAGCTCAACAGGCATTCATCACAGCTCTGGCGTAAATGCGCTGTGGGTTGATTGCTGCTGTAAAGTAAAGATGATTTCTGGTAAACATCTTTTGCTTAAGGAAAATGTCTCCATGATTTTACTTTTTCTTGTTTGGAGAAGTTAAATGTTAGAAAACTGGCCAAATGCCAAATTGGTGGCAAGGGTGTTGGGGATATGGTTTTGGAATGAAATAAATCCTGGATTTTTTTTCTGTTGCACAGATCAGGCTTTCAGTCAGAAGACAGACAGACAGAAATGTTTCATTGGCTTTAGCTTTTGGGAGGAGGGAGAAAGGAAAGGGCTTTTGGGGGAAGATTTTTGTAAGATACAGCTTCAGCTCTGATTTGTCTATCTCTAATATTCACTGACTCAACTAAAAGTACTTTAAATAAAAGTACTTTAAATAAAACCTTACTTTTCTCTAGGGCTGTTGGGAGACTGACTGGAGACATAAAGATTGTTAAGAATCAGTATTTTTCAAAGGTTAAAAAATAGGAGCTTACGAAGAGACTGAGATTTAAAAAGAAGTTAAAAGAAAGGTCTCTGGCAGATAGAAACATATGAGTGCCTATAATGTACTGAAGCATCCCAGATCAAAATGAATTCTGTCTTTGCACACCAAATAGAATCAGATTATCAAATATAAAATAGAGCCTTAAGAATCTAATTCCTTTTACAAAGGTATTACTAATGCTGTGAATTTCATGCAACTTGGAAAAGGAAAATTGCTCAATTTGTTTTCTGGTTTTCCTAAACTAGTTCAGTGCCACCTTCTGATTTTTCATCTCCAAAGGGAGAGAGATCATCACTTCTGCTGCCGCCTTGTCTTCTGATTCTAAGTGAAGCTATGTATGCAGAAGGAATGTGAGTTCAGGAGTCCTGATGGGTGCTAGTCCATCTCATATGCATCTGGAACCAAAGCATGGTAGGAGTTGCTGTCCTACTTTTAGTCTCTCTGTCCATCGGTGTCTTTGCAAAATTGGCTGAAGAGACCTTGATCAAGTGGCATGGCTGTGACAAGGTTCCTGGACAACCTGTCTCCTTTCTGTCCAGCCTAAGGCTCTATTACTTGAGCAAGGGTGAGTGATTCAATATCTAGATATTGTATCTCTGTATCTCATCACTTGGATTTTGGATAGTTACCGACTGTAAAATGATCTTACTCTCCTTGGCCTATGCTATTCATGGGTTCTAGCAGTCAGGCTTAGGTGGGAAAGTGGACAAAGCTGTCTTTGGAATGCAGTAGAAGATCTTGCATCATGTTAGAAATTAATTCCTGAAATGGAGATGCAGCGATTACAGTTCCCTGTATCCTTCCTAGGCAGATGTGCAATGACATTTATCATACAAAGGATAAAACATTCAGGCTATCTGTTCGCATGGTAGAAAGGATAAAATGCAGACAAATCAAGTGTTCTACAAATAGATTTGAAAGAGTGCTAAAGTCATTCAGCATGTTTGCAAGAGATGTTCTTCTGTATCTCTTCAGAGATGAATTCTCTTCACCAAAGATCTGGTAACCTCAGCCATTTTGCTGGAAGATGTTTCTATCCTATTATCTGTAAAGTGACTACCTGAGCTCTCTTTACCCACTTGTGAGTTATCCCACAGTTTCAGAGACCTTTCTGCTCTGAACCCTCATACAGCAAAGCTGCTCATGGGACCTCAGGTCATGCCTCATCCCAAGCTGATTGCAGCTTCAGACTGACCAGTCTACAGGCAATTGCTTGAAGGAGAAGTTCCTTAGCATACAGTGACTGGAATCTTCGGAGATTCATACATGACAGTACAAACTTTCCATCTTCTCTTAATCCTATGCTTTGGGAAATCTGTGCCTGAACCCCTGTGGGCAGATTTTATCCATTTGGTATTTAGTGTGTGGCAGAAGCAGTAGTTTTATGACACATACATGCCTGGTACTGCTGGCTCAGTTGATGCAGGAGGAGGTGTGTAGTATTTTGTGGGCAGCTGTAATAAAGTGTAAATATGGGCAAGTTACCTTAAATAACTTCAGTGCTCCAGAGAAGTGATTTTGCAGAGCACCCTCTGGGAAAAAAAATAAAGATTGATAGCAGTTTTGGATTTGTGCAACTTCAGTTTGATGACAAATATTTTTGGTTTTTCCTCTATGTACTGTATTTACAGCAGTAGGTTCAGATTATGCATTGAGATCTGCTTTTGGGTACAGAAAACTAACCAGGGAAATGTTCCATGGCCCAGAGGTCTGGATTTGCAGACTCCAGTTCAACAGCTGCATCTCTCTCTGTGCCGGCAGGAAGGAGCATCTGTCAGGGATGCAGTGTGGTCCTTATTAAATTATAATTTAGGGCTATGGCTTAGAGAAACAGGTGCAATTATATATATAAAAAAAAATCCAGTGGTCTCTGTTATCAGAAGAAATGCCCCTTAGCTGGGCAAAGACTAAAGGATTTTCCACAATTTTTCAAGCTACAAGGAAAATGGATGAATGAATTGACCTCCACACTTAATTGCTCCTTGCTCTTCTGAAATAGTGTAGGTGTCTTTCCACTAAGAGAATAAACCCCCTGAGCCCTCTAGGCTTGTTTCCTATTCGCACATGACCTTCAAGGCAGTCACACCAGGAATGTGGCTACATCAGGAACAGTGCTCAGAATCACGTGACATCAAATGTCTTCCTCTTTCCATTCTTATCAATACCCCAATATGCAAAAATGTCCTTTTGCATGAATTTTAAAACAGTGTGTTGCTGGCTTGCTTTTCTAGCACATCTCTTTTCCTTCAGCTATTTAGAAATGCAGTCATCTTTTTATCTTCATGATGTTCCTCCTGAGTCACCTGCTTTACATTACCCAACTCCCATTTATTTGCTGTTTCTTATATGCAGACTAAACAGTTTGGGGCAAGACCCATCTCTTCTTTCTATCTTTGTGAGATTCAGCATGAGGGGGTGGCTAGCAGGTAGGATCACTTTTAAAAAAAAATGAAGCATGCTCTTGACCTCAGGCAATAAGGATTCAACACCCTTGGTCATTTACTGGCTGACCTGTTGCAGGAGATGCTAACAAAACCAAGTTCCTGTATGGACTACTCCAGCAGCTATTTATAGCAAAACATTAAGTAATAACTTCATGGGTCTGGCATGGGAATTGTTAGGAAGGATGATGGAATAGTATTCATGCTTTTTCTTTGGAATAAGCACCAGGGATGCTGTTTATCTTTGTTAAAATAAACTGTAACTTTATGCCCTCACTGGCTGTTAAGTTTCATGCTTTAATTCAGTGGTCCAGGTTCAGATACTGGTCTGCTAAAGAAACAAGGTTAATTACTGGTAGAGGGTGTTTAAATTGGTGCAAGCAATGTGCTGCAGAGCCAGATGAGAGTGGGAAAGTCAGTAATTTAGATTCCATTTGTGACTATGGTACAGAAAGTGCAGATTAATGAAGGAATGTATGCGTGGATGGCCAAGTTCTTGCATAAAGGGAGAAGTGTTGCCTTTTGCCTCAGCAGTACTTAAATTACTTGCCTGGAGAAAAATAATATTTTAATCATGTAGCAGTTAACACTTCTAGTGCTATTGGAGACCTCTCTGGTCTGGGCAAAAGTTCTTGGTTATAATTTCTATTTGTGCAGCAAGAAGTTGCTGGAGAGCAGGGCTGCTGTCCTGTGCTGGATTGGCAGCTTTACTCCTATATTCTCATGCCAGCTCTGCCAGGTAGGCTAGAAGTTTAACAGCTTGATGGTGGGAGTCAGGCGTAGAGCTCCTGTGTTTTAATCCCAGCAATGCACCTGAAAAAAAATGCCATTTTGATGACAAATTCTGTAACCTCATTTACCACCCATTGCAAGTTACTTTGCAGGGATGCATTACAGATTAACTAGTGGGTTCTACCAAAATAAATCCAGCTGATTATTTACTTTGGGGAGCCTCTGTTATGTTTTAGGAGAGGGGTGGTGTTTTGTTGTGTTTTTTGTTGTTTGGTTTTTTTTGTGTGTGTGTTTGTTTTTTTTTCTTTTTAAATGAGAAGATACAAAGCATGTCTGTCTTGAGGAGAACAAGTCAGGAGAGTGCAAGAGATTAAAAAAAAAGAAAGGACTAAACCTAAGTGAGGGAGAAATGTGGAAATGTGCCAGATAAGGTGAGGCCAGTGAAGGAAGTGGAGGACTTGAAAGAGGGAAGTGGCTGAGAAACTTTAATACTTCTGACAAGGGAGGCAGAGGAGAAGGAGGAAGGTGTTCCAGACAGGAAGGGATGGTAAAGCAAGCAGAGAGGAAGGCTGTGTGTTCTGTGAGTTTTCCTCAAGGAGAAATGGGCAGAGGGAGAGGTGGGAGAGAAGAAAGGAGGATTTGAATAGAGAAATGGTGAAGGAAGAATTCAAGGAAGTACATGGCTCCTATAATCCTGGAACATTTAAGAGGATGTTAAGCGTGGCCAAATAGTAAAGGCAATAGTAATTTTTCACCTGCCTGATAAGGTGCTAGCTCTAATAACCCCATACTTTAAGGATTTATTTGCTGCAAAACATAGTCAGGAAAAAAGCCACTGGAATCAATATCTTCTGCGTCTAGTCAGAGTGTAGCAAGATTAGAATTTCAGGTGCATTTTTCCTTTGTGAGCAAAGAAATTTCATATTCCATTTCCAAATGGCATAAACCCTGAAGCCAGGAGACCCCCAGCAGATGTATATTTAAAGGGCTTTCCTTTAGGATTGCTTTTGGACTTTATATTGAATGAAAATCTTTGATATTTGGGTAACTGTGTGGATAGAAATAGTTTGGATGCTGTACTGACTAACAACAAAGCAAGCGGTGCCATTTTCTCATGCTGAAAAAGTGAATTTTGAGTTGATCAGAAAGAAATGAAAACAGACAAAAAAAGACATAGAGAAGTACTGGGTGACAGTATATGTACAGCCACCAATCTGCAGAAAGGAAAAAGCAATGAGCTGGGTATTAAGACATCAACACCAGGTTTTTGCAAAAGATTCAGAAGCTAGCTCACATTGCTGACAAACATTGCCCTCAGACAGACAGGAGTAAGTGCTTGCCCAGCCAGCTCCTGGGGTAACACAGGCTGATCCTGAGCCCTGGTTGATGAGAGCAATGCAGCTGCAGAATGGGAGTGGCAGTGGTCTGGAAATTCTTGGTGTCTCCCTTGAGGGGTGGCAGATCTTCATCATGGAAAGCCTCTGTGGCTGGACATTGTTCTTCATCCACGCTGTCACCTCGGGGCGTTCGCTGGCTGCTCTGCGGGAAGGGGAGCGCTGGCTCTTAAGTTTGGAGACAAGCCGTTTCACCCATGCTTGCAGGCAGACATTAGTGGAGGAGGCATGCTTAAACTACTGAAAGGAGGGAACAGGAGTCTGTGGGCAAAGCACTGCTGGGGCTCCAGAAAAATAATCACAACATCTTAGAATTGCTTGTCAAGCTTTAAATACAGAATGGGGTAAGGAGCTGCTTCTGGCAGGCATGCTTTCAAGAGACCCTGCAAAGAACAACGGCGGGGAACTTCAGGAGGAAGAATATGAAACAAATATTACTTGAGCACTGTATTTTTAAACAAGACTATGCATGAAATTACCCAATTTTACAGTACCTCAAAGTGACTCTAAATGGATGGTTTATATTGGGGAAGAAAGGCACACTCCAATGGTAAAGGTCTTGTATGATAGAGAAAAAACTGCTTACTGAGGTTCTTTAGAAGTGGCATTATGGCTTAAAACTTCATGGTACTTGGTACTGAATGATAAACATAATCTACACTGTCCAGCTGGGTAAGAGCATAAGTAGAAGAACAGGCTCTGGGATATATATCCTGACCCATCCAGATGCTAAATTAAACTGAGGGCATACACATGTGATGTTTACTATAAATTCAAGCAGTAAAATGCAGAAGAGGCAATGAAGCCACTGGAGGTTTTACAACTGTGGTCCAAAGTTGTCAACAATGATTCTGATTTGGAAGGAATATTATGCCTTAATAACATGCTCTGCTGTAAGGCAGGAGCACGTCGGGGCTGTGCTGGACATACCTGTGCTGTGCACAGAAATAGGTATTTGGGAAGGTGCAAGGGATGTGTGGATGCTGAATCCCCAGCATGGCTGAGCCCATGAGCTCTTGAGGAAAGAGCCCTTTGTTTGCTGTGATCTAAGCTCACCTAGCCTGTTGGTCTCTCAACCTTTCATGGCTTTGAGGAACTGATGGTATTTGAGGGTTAAATTGCTGTAATTTTAGGGATACTTCTCTTAGTGCAACTCTAGAGTTTACTGTGAGATGAATGATGCTGTCCCTGTCTTGGAGTGTTTTCCGGGCTCTCTATAGAAGCATCCCTCCAGCAGTCTTTGTTCTCTGCCCCACAGCTACGAATACGAGTCCAGCACCCATACCGCCTTCCTGAAAATGTTGTCTCTGCAGAGATATTCCTGTTTTCTGTCCTACCTTGGGGAGCCAGTGCTATTCCAAGGTCTTTTTGTTCACTTGCTTCATTCCAGGGTGACTCAGCAGAGCCAAAATTTTTGGAGAGAGCAAGGTAGGATCACAGAATCATAGGATGGTGTCTCTGGTGTGGGACTTTTGTCTTTCTTGGTGAGAAATGGTCTCTGATTAGGGAGCTGTGCTAAACAAGACACTTAGGATATGGGAGGTCAGAAACAACAGGAGATTTTTAGCCAATGTGTTCTGCATTCACAAGTACTGGGATGAATGGTAGAGCAGTGGGAGAGCATCCTCCAGCTGATGATCCAGGCGAGATGCTCTTCATTACCCCCTTAAGACCCTACCTCTTTCCACTGGTGCTGGAGTATAAAGAACAGCATCCTAGTTTAGCTCATCGTAAATATGCAGTGTGAGTAGCCTGCTATGGGCCCAATTCAGCATCCTGAGTCCAGAGGCACATCTTTTATTTTACACAGGTATGATTCAAAGCTAACTCAAAGGCTTGAGTTCGGGACAATAGCTTCTTGAACTTGCCTTTTCCTTGGATGGCTTTGTAGGTAGGTTATACCACTTTCTACCATCTCTTGGATTTCGGTTTTACAGGTCCATTTTCTTGTATCTACCACTCTTATGTTTGCTTTTTTCCTACTCTCCATTGCTCCCACCTTCCTCCTCATCCTGACAAATATCTAAAGTTTAACCATGACAGGTTACTTCTGTTTCTAGTGAACTCTCAATATTCAGACTTCCAAGCTATTACACGTACATGGAAAATGTGCCCAGGGTAGATTTTCCATTAAACTGTATTTAAATTGGAAGAGAATGCTGGCACATCTGCAAGTATTCCAGAATTAAATCCCAAAATACTGAGGCTAGTTAATCTTTTGGAAGAACAAAAACTCTTACTGATTTATATTTAGCAGAGGGAATGCATTTTAAAAACACAGTTTACATGAGGCCTCTTGAAGAAAACATCTTTTACATTGATTTGTCGTGCATGGAAATACTACGTGGCTATATTTTATTTGCAGTTGGGCTCTGTTTTTATGTAGCTACTTTTTTGCAGCATGAACTGTCATGAACTCTCTGAGAGTGGCTGCTCTGCTGACTGTGGGCTTTTCAGTGAAACACTGCTATCTCTGGGGCAGCAGTTTAGCTGTTCATCACAGCTGTGCCTGGTATTGGAGGAGCAGAAGGGAAAAAGCAGCATGCAGTTAGCACTATGGTGGAAACACTAGACTTGTGAGGATGAGGCTTTGGTTCAAAACCTATGCAAGGTTTGTACTTGTACTGTACCTTGGGACCTGTCTAGCCCAGGCGCCTGCCTCTGGTGGGGGTAAGGGGATGTGCTATTTGGGGAGAGCACATGTAGAGCCACTGTTTGGCTTCCTGGCAGACCTGCAGCAGGACATGGGTGAGGGCAGAAGCTGAACTTGCCCTCTCTGTGCTCGTACAAGGTTAGGGAGAGGGGCAGGGGTGCTGTTGGACCTAATTTCAGCAGCACCACTCTTAGTTAAATGTCTACAATATCTATTTAGGCTTAGTTTATGTGATTGTAATTAGGAGGAACTCTGTAATGTTAAGACAGGTGTAAAGTGTTCTGTGCATAGTTCTGATCTATACTAAGAAAATTAGTAACTGGAATTATGGTAGGTGGGAGAGTTCACTGGATTGTCCCAGGTGAACAGTTCCTGGAAAAGGAGCTAGGGCAGGTAACTGGTTCATTAACACAGTAGGTCAGAGAAGCAATGATACTTTATTTTATAAAGTATAGGAAATAAGGATTATCAAGAGTCGGTAGCATGGAAAGTTTTGGGTTTTTTTCCTCCATCTGTCCCACCATCTGCATCATGGACAGATCAACCATCACCCTGGTCAAGTTGTTCCTCCTCCTGAAGCATCAAATATTAGCAAAGGAGAAGATTCTCAAACTGTGCATTGCAAGAGAAGGATAAACAGAATTTTTAAAACAAAAACCCTAAATCTTAAACTGAACTGTACTTAATCTTGCTTTCTTTTCTTAGAAGACATAAATTCATTTTTACATCTCTTGTTAGACTGCTGACAGACTTGACCTGATCACAGCAGAACAAAAATGCTCTAGATAAGAATGAGATCTTGGGTGCTTCCAGACCACCATTTTTTGCTTTGATCTTCTCATTTCTTACTCATAACATTTAACTTATGATGCCTTGGTAATAATAATAAAGAATTATCAAGATGCAAGGAGAATAAGGTCAGAAGTGCCTTGCTGCTGTTAAAAAAAAAAAATTATATGGCCCATGCAAGTCGCTCCTGCTGTGGATCAGAGGAGCTACTAGAAGACAGTGTAGTGAGAAGTGGCTGCTGCTGATGGAGGGATCTTGGTCTTCTTTCCATGGACCTGTCTGGACCCTTGGGGATGTGGCTTCTGAGGCAATTCATGCTGCTGCTGTCCAGCATCTTTACAGGGGGCTGCTCATCCCCTCTCTCCTTATGTGGCAGACAGGAGCATATGGGTGCTTACTTATGCTCTTGCTATTCTTATGTGCTTAGTGGACTTATGGTCCACGGGGGCTTGGGGGGATTTGCATGGGAAGAGGGTGAGGAGGGAGCCTGCAAAGGGTGGGCCACACCTGCGGGAAGTGGAGCAGTTCTTGCGGCCATCCTCTGTGGCGTGCCACCTTGGTGACTGAATTGTTGCAAATGACTGTGAGAAATGCTGAGTAAACAGTGTCTAATTAGGGACCAGGGGTTGGTTAATGATTACATGGCATCATTACTGAAGATGTCAAGTTTAAAAATTAATTTATAAGGGGAAGGGGTTTCTTCTAGACAGGCTTATGAGTGTATAGAAATACTTACATATTCACACACACCTCTCTTCTGATATCATCTTTTCTTCACAAAAAAAGGGCATAATCAGCCACTTTCTTGATGTTTGGTATTTTTAAGTGCTTGCAGTGCTGTCAGATGGGTTGCTCCTCCTGACAGTGTGCATGAGGGTTTGCCTCCCCAACTCAGTCCTGCCCTGCTGTCCTCTCCTCCTGCCTCTCTTGCAGTTTGAGGGTCTTTCTCATCTTCCTTCCCATGTCTGGCAGAGGCTCCTCTGGTCTCTGCCCAGGAGCATCCTCTCATCTCTCTCCACAAACATAAGTTCAGCCATATCCTTCCTACAGTCAATTAACAGATTCACCTCTCCTCTGTAGTACTTAAATCTCCTTTCGCCAACCTAAATTTTTGCTCTCTTTTTTTTTTTCTATTTTTATAAAATATTACAAACAACTCAGGCTTAATATACTTTAAGCAAAGTTTTTATTCTCCTGTCACTCCTCAGCTCTTTTACCTTTTTTCAACCTTTAAAAAATTCCCACCTTCCTGATTCTTACTAATATTCATAGCCTCAGCATCATCCTCAAGCAAGCCTTTGTAAGCCTCACATCCAAGTTGTAACCAGGGACTTTTAAATTGATGGGTTCAGCTGATGTTGCTAAAAAAAAACCCCATGCTCAGGTAATTGCCTGGTACTCCTGCAGAGGTTGTTGTCTCTGCATGAGGAGTGCCTGGTGAGCAGGAAACATCTCTTCTTCTCAGCTACTGCACTGCATGTGATGGAGGGCAAATGCACGTCTCAGCTGAGCAGAGAGGCAGAGGAAATGGCAGTCTCTTTTTCAGGCCATCCTCCTAAATCCACTGAAAAACATCAGTGTCCTGAGCCTTGCAGATATGCCTGCATCTGTCTCATCTTCAAGACACAGCCTTTCCTTTCCTTTCCTTTTGGCAAGCCTCAGTCTTCTCTCTTCTGCCATTGACAAAGTCTTGCCACACTTGTATTTATTCCAAATTTCTCCCGTTGTACCTATTTTCCTGCCCTCTGTCCTTACTGCCACTTTTGCATCTCTTTCACTAGTTTTATTTTTCTCTATGAAATTAAAATCAGCTTCTTCACTTTGAAGGCTACTGACAAACTAACCACTCCCTACCACCCATCAGTCAGGTTTGAAAGATGGATCCATTGTGGATCATCCTGCAATCAGCTCCGGCTCCTATTGCCCCCTTTTTGTAATGAGGGGCCTTCTCATAGATGTCTGTAAAACCACCCTTGCTGTCTTTCAGATCTGTTACTTTAAACTCAACTCTGTTACTTTAAACCAAAAACAAAACCAAAAAAACCCCCACAATTCCAAGCCTCATCCTGACTGGTATTATCTCCTTTCATGTGCATGTGGTCTGTCTGTACCTGTCTCTTGTCTAGTAGCTTGCAGTCTAAATGGAAAATCTTATACTATGTGCAAGCGTACTCTCTTAATACATCTCATTGCTGCTAAAATAGCACAGATGAAAATAAGCTACATTTTGGCTTTGACTTGTTTTGGAGTCTTGGATGGGAGTGCTAGATCTGACCTGCTGGCTCAGATCCATCTTGTAGATATGTCCCTAATTCACTGAAGTTTAACCCAAGATGCACCAAAATTTCAGGTGTTCTGGATTTAATGCTCCAGAAATAACCCTTTGCATTTCTATCATTTAATGCCCCAACACTTGCAGAGCTATAGTCTGTCTCTGTAGAAGAGCAAAGCTTTTTTTCCTCATCATCTTGTAATGCAAGATAAGAGGTTCACTGTAGTGACAGCAATCTGATAGAGTCATTATCATCATAATAGACACAGGGAGAGTTGGATATAGACTGGAGATATGTGATTACTTATTTCTTCAGGAACACCAAAAATTTTTAAAGGCAGTGAAGAAACCCTTGGTTTTAATTTGCATTAATTTGTGGTTCCTTCTCTTCTGTGCACAAGACCTGGGTCGGACTACATGTGAGAAAACAAGGTTTGGAACCCCTTTTCAGTTTCCACTGGTGTTAAGCTAATATTTATTTTTAGTAAACTCTATCTTGAAGTGTGCTTTTAAGAATCCATTTGCAAAGCCTACCACAATGAATTAATTTTGGTTTTCTCCTTCTGAACTTTATAAGCAAACGTGAAAGATCAGTGTGACTAGTTACACTGTATTTCACTGTCATAATTCCCCAAAGTATGAGAACACCTCAAAAAGCAGTAAGGCTTATGAGCATTCACTTCATAGTTCTTTTTTTCTCCCTGTGCTGCTAGTAACTGTCCAGCTTTGGAAAGGCTGTGCAGGTACTCTTTCAGGGCTAGGGCTTTTCTACTGCATCATGAGTGCATTCCTGGGACAGGGCTTCCCTTCAATTCCCCACACCTGCACATTGTATCCTTTTTTTCCTTCTCAGAATCCTTCCTTTTAAATGCATATATAGTAAGGCCACCTGCCAGATAAAACACTCTGTTAGCCTCTTTTGATAATGTAATAATTTTGAAACGTTTTTTTCCTTTCATAGTGTGGTGTTTTGCCCTGTCCACTCTTTTCACTGTCACTAACATGCGGGACAGGTACCTCTGTCACTAACCCCAGAGCTCTCCTCTGCTGCTTTCCACATGGACAGGGATTTGTTGCTCCCACTTGCTACTGTGTGTCAGTCCCTGGGCTCTGTTTTGAAGTCTCTTTTATCTTTCTTTCAATTCTGAATGCCGCTTATTTCACATGCTCTAAGAAGTTTATCTTGAATAACTTCCAGGTAGTTTTTAGTCTGAAATTAGTTTTGACAGTATTCTGATAGGTGCCTATTGAGATTTTTTTTCAACTGGGAAAATGTATTTTAAAAAAGTTAAATCCAGTCATTTCTTGCAGCATGTAAGAAATCCCAAGCCTTTAAGATTATGCCTGATGTTTGCAGAGCATGAACGCTTCTGGTGAAAACCCCTAACAGGCTTTGGGATGCATTTTGCTAAGCTAAGAACATCCAGTGCTGCCTTTTATATAGTGTGTGGATGCTGCTCAGGCCATGAGACCCAGGAGGCCAAGAACATCTAACGCATGTAGAGGGAGAAGTGTGCCACCTTTGGGGCAATATTCTGCTTTCTCAAACAGGGCTTCGAAAAGGATGTGCTTAGGAGTGGGATGCTGAAGGCAGAGCAGTTCAGAGTGCTTCACATTATGGTTCATGTAATGTCTCTTTCACCTTGGCTTACTAAAGGTTTCAGAAGACCCATCCCATATGCTTGTGGCTCAGGGGAGCAAGTGGTACATTACCACTTTTGTTGCTCTCTTGGTGGGACTCATGGTATTAGGGGCAGGCTGTGTTCAGGGTTCAAACCCAGTACTGAATGAAATGGTTCAAACAGCTTCTATAATTGGGCATGAATTGAAAACTGAAGTCTATCTAAGTCTATCTAACTATAAGAGTGAGCAGATGCTGTTATTTGTGACCCCACAACATGAAACCTGGAAAGCTGTATTGGGTGTTCGTGGTGCTTCTCTAGATTTGCAGCCCTTTGACACAGAGGCTGTTTTCAATCAGGCATGATTTTGCTCTTGTGACTTTTGTCACAAGATACCAGTTTGCGTAGTCCTGGCATGTTGTTACAATTCCTGCTTGTCAGGGGGAAGTTGTGTTATGTTGTGGAGTAGGAAGCCTGCAGTGCCCTTGAACACGCTCTCAAATTTCAGCCTTCTTTCAAATACTTATTTGTTTGCAATTTCTATTTCAAGCAATTACTTCACTTCACCTTTGTAGGTGACTGATAAGTCAGGTTGTGGGAGAGGAGAAGTCTGGGGCAGACTTAATGGAGTCTTGCATAGCTGCTGTGAAATCAGGAGGATTTTTGCTTATTTTGCCAGCTGAAACTCTGGGTTTGTGAGTTCCACTCAATTCTTTGACATGAAGAAAAAAAATTCAAAACCTACTGCAAGGGCCCCAGCGGTATTGTACCAGTACAATGGTACAACTGGTAGCAAAGGCTGAGGATGTCAAAATGTGTAGTAGTTTAAACAAGGGGATGGGAGATGGCTGGAGTCCAGGTCCAGCCCAGTGAGAACAAAAACTTTAAGCAGATGATTTATTTTATTTTTAGCCAGCCAAGCAAGGATAGCAAGCTATCTCGCCAGCTTGTGTTGCTAAAGTGTCCCTTTCCTTATCTAAGTCCAGTCTTAGGTGTTGGTGTTGCCATCTGAAGTTGCATGGTGTCTCCTTTTGGAGTGGACATGCTGCCCTGAAGAAGTTGAGCAAAGGCCTTTGTATTTGACCCATTGCTCTGTAACTTCTCCAAGTATTTGTAGGGTGCAAAACCCAATTATTAAATAGTTACACTTTTAAAAAATTAAGACCTTTTCTCGTCCTTACCTGAACATGTTCATGCAGGAGTCATTGCTTTGTAAGAGCAATGTAAGAGAGAAGGGGGTCTCTTCCCCATTTGCATTATATGCCTGTGGAAGCTGATCCTGGGGTGGTTTCTTCTGTTCCCATAGAGCATGGTT